>JAODAL010011022.1:0-102027 GCA_025379985.1 Phyllomedusa bahiana | reverse complement strand
TTAGAGCTCTGTAGCCTTTGCTCTACTGTTTACAAACCTCCAGCACTTGTGTCACTCTTAACAGGGTCAGCTGGGAATAGCAGAGCTGATATGCAAATCACTGCTATAGTCCCACCCACAGGGTAACCAGGAAGTTTGAAGCTGCCTGTGATTGTGAAACTCCATGGTGAGAAAACCCCTTTAATCTAGAGTGCTTAGTTATGGAAGCAACAGTGAAACTCCTGTAGGGGTCAGTGGCTAAACACTTGGGTGAGCATTATAGTTGATTTTTGCCTCGTATGCACCTATGAGGGTTGATAGTATTCAGTCATTTCTGCACTTGCACTTTAATCTGCTTTTGCTATGTACTACCTCCACTCTTGATTAATTATGATACTGAGGCCTCCCATGTATTATTTTACCTGAATCATTTGCTGTCATCCTTTTTTTTTAAATCATGTCTTGTATATTTGTAGTTCAGTAAAGATTGATGTTTGTTCTTTTATGGGAATTAGTCTTCCTTGTTCTTCCCATTTTCTGTTTGATATATGGAAACTGAAAGATGTGTTGCTGAATAAATAGAAAGATTTACCCTACCCAGCAGACTGGGAAAACTGTGGGTGCCATAATAGAGCTCCTATTTGTTACCCAGCTTTCCAAGAAACAGATTTAACTGTAATAATGAATGGGGGGTTTTGCCACAAAGTAAAACTTAATTGCAAATTAAGTAATAAACACTTTCACCATTCATCATTATTAAAAATTCTGGACCGTTTTGGTCTTGGCTGCTCCTTTAGTGATCCATTGTTTACAGCTTGTCTCCAGGGGATACGACCAGGGCTGAGAGCTCATCAGTCCTGGTCAGACATGCTCAGACATCACCTCTCCTCTCAGACAGCTACTGAGTGTTCAAACCCCAGGTGCTGTCATTCTACTCCCGTCCTCTGTGCTTCTTAGTAATTAGTTGGACAGTGCAAATAAATTAAAAAAAGAAACCTCCTCTTCCTGGTTTGAACTCTGTGACACGATTAGGATGTTCATAGACGCTGCATTTATCCTGTTAGTGCGGAAATCCGTACGTTTGTGATTTTTGCTCTATCATATGTCTGGGATCAGTCTTTTCCTGTACCTTATTACCTACTTGTAATATGTTATGTGCAATTTTATATTTCAAATAAAATCTACGTGAATGAAAAAAAAAAAAAAAAAAAAAAGAAACCTCAATCAGGTATGTGCAATGATAAAGAGGAAAATAATCCACAGGTTTGGTTCCTGCAGGGATTTGAACCTTGGACCCTTGTGCTTAGAGGCAAAAACTAACTCAGAGCTACATTGTAGCTATTCACAGCTCTGTACTTAAACAGACCTTTCTTTGACTAGAGTGAGGAAAGGCTTGGTGATGTCATCCTGCTGGGTCACATGATCTGCAATTCAAACAAATCACACACGCCATCTTCTGAGCACACAGAGCTGAAGAGCTGGAGAACCCCTTTAATACACGAGAGAATATGAAGCTTACTTATGTTTACTGACTTTTTTCTGGGGAATGTCATTTACTATTTTTCTTTTCTATTATAGACTCTTGACTCTTAAGGCTTTGTCTACACTGTACAGAAAAACGTCCGTTTTTTTCAGGGTTTTTCGTTTTCTAAAAAAGCTGGAAAAACGACTGTAATTAACTCCCATAGACTCTAATGTAAAAAACCTCCTGCTGTCTACACTGAGCTTCTTTTTTCTGCTCGTTTTTTTTACTGGTGTATTTTGCCCGCTCTAAAAAACGCCCGAAAAGGTCAGAAAATTTACTACAGAGTCATGTAAGCACCGGACGTCTTTGGCGCGTTTTTTGGGGCGTTTTCTGCCCTTTTTTGCCGCAAAATTTTTCAATGAAAAACCCTCCCGGAGACCCAAATCCCCCCTATGGGGTTTTAAAAAGGGTTTTATCTTATCAAATTTGCAACAAAATGTTGATGAGTCTTTGTCTGATCTTTTGTAATCAAATGATATGCTTTGGTCCCAATGATTTTTTGCGCAAATTATTTTTTTTTTCATAAAAAAGTTTTTTTTTTTTTACAGATTTTGGCATCAGAATCCATTTTTTTTTTTTTTTTTTACAGATTTTGATGCTAAAATCCCTTTTTTTATCACTTTTTGGCGCTAATAAAGTAATCTCCGGCCCTACTGATAGCTGGAAAATACGTTTTTTACGGATTTGGCGCCAGAATAAGTTTTTTACGGACTTTTGCGCCAGAATACATTTTTTTTTATGGATTTTGGACGCCCAAAATACGTTTTTTACGGATTTTGGCGACCAGAATCGTTTTTTACGATTTTTTTGCACTAAAATCAATTTTTTTACAGATTTTGGCGCTAATAACATTATCTCGCCATGATGACACAAAAATAAGTTTTTTTTTAACGGATTTTGCCGCAAAAATAAGTTTTTAACGTTTTTTGGCACTAAAATTAATTTTTTTACACATTTTGGCGCTAATAACGTGATCTCGCTTCTGACGCCAAAAATAAGTTTTTTACGGATTTTGGCGCAAGAATCCGTGTTTTATGGCTTTTGGGGGCTTAGTTCAATATCTTTAAAAATTTTGGCGCTAATAAACTGATCTCGCTTCTGACACTAAAAATAATATTTTTTTTACGGAACGCAATATGGTTTTTTTGGGAATTTGGCGCTAAAATCTTTTCTTACAGATTTTTACGCTAATACAGTTATCTTGCTGTATGCAAGATAAAGTGGGTTTTTTGTGGATTTTGGTGCAAGAATCTGGTGCAAAATTTAATAAAGCAGTAGCACGCAGCAGCAGCACACAAAGGACAATGTGCTCACAGTGGCTACAGTGATCTAAAGGAAGTGACTACTTAGCATTTAACTCCACCTGTAGGGTGTAGCTTACATCCAATGGCTTAATTTGTGCATACATTAAAAAGCAGAGCAAAGACGCTCCAAAAAACACTCCAAAAAATGCTCCAAAAAACGGCCGTTTTTTCAGCTGCTTTTGACAGGCAGTGGACAGAAAACTCAGTTTCATGAACGTTTTTAGTAATTCGTTTTCAGGTCGTTTTTTGTCCACTGCAGTGTAGACATAGCCTTATTTTTTTTCTCGGGGTATGTTCACACAGTGGGTTTGGACGCTGATTTTGGGCTCGGATACCGAATCCAGAATTGGTGTCTAATCCAAATTGAAAGTGTTTAACGCTAGGCCCTATGTAAAATAGTAATATCGGCGTAATGCCCGTGCTTACAAACAATGGGCATGTTAATTCTTTGAAGTGCTTTGCGCACCAATAATAATCAAGTATAGGAGGCAGGAATCTGCCTCGGGCAGTCCGAGTCGTTTCCTCACTGAAGTTTTCAATGAGCAAACAACGCTGTGGGAACCTACCCTTATTTGCTGTAGCGTTCTGCATCGGCAAAATATTGTTACCCGCATCCAGATCCCAGTGAAAACAAACCAGGAGCAAATGATTTAAGGCTATATTCACATGACATTCTAGATGAAATCTACTTCCTATTGATTGCAATGAGAGATCAGACAACGGGGAGTTCTCCAATGTGAATTTGATATCCACGTTGTTGGGGCAGTGGGGAGAACACTTTTTGATACAGAATTTCCACCGAATCTTCCCATAGGAAGCTGAAAATCCAACGATCTGCACAAACCTGCAGAGGGCTGCATTTTTACAAATGTGCATCAAGTTTGCATTATAAAATCTGTGTCCAAAATCCACGGATTCTTTGTGGATTTCTCCACATAAAAAAACGGTCATAAGAATGTTTTAATTTGCACCACTTGTAAGCTTCACACATTTTACACTGTCCTTACCCTTCTGTACCATGGAGTGTTGTAATATGGTGTCTCCCTACAACAATGTATTCTATCCTAGAAGCAATTGCAGAGGAGAGGTCTCTATATAAGATCTGAGGTGCAGTATGGGTTCATTGACTTCAGGATCAAATATCTGTACAACACCATTCTGTAAAATAGCTGTGTGTGCACCAGCATCGGGTATATGGCTAACTTTTCTTTCTTTCACTGTTGTTAGAAATGGGAATTTATTTAAAGGGGTTGTCTCACTACAAGGGGATTTTCTTTTTATGAAAAGATTTTGCAAAAAAAGTCACTTTGCAATATGTGCCCCTTTAAACAGTTTCCCTTTCCTAGATACCCCCTTTTTATGGGCTGCTCAGCCCCTCGGGCGCTTACTACAGCCTTTTTGTCTCTCCGATGGCTGCTGCATGGTTGCTATAGTTTCAGACCTTGTTTCTTGGCTTGGGGGAAGCCAGAAAAACACCCCTTGAATTCAAAGTGAAACCAAGAAAACGGACTGAGGAAGATGAATCAATGTGTGAGACAACCCCTTTAAGAACTGAAATATAATTGTTTAATTTTCTGTGATGGAGACAAAAGAAGGGACAGTGGGGCACATTTATTAACCTCTTACCGCCGCAAGCAGTTTTGACCTTCCTGACAGAGCCTCATTTTTATTTTCTAATGTCAAGTTCTGAATCTTTTTTAATGCTTTTTCTTACAAGTGATTCAAAAACTATTTTCCAGAACATTGGGGACATTTTGAAAATGTCTTGTTCGAAGACTTTCTTTGTTGCCCATAGCAACCAATCGGAGCGCCCCTTTTTCATTCTTTCAGAGAAATAGATGAAATGTAAGGGGAACTCTGATTGGTTGCTATGGGCAACAAAGAAAGTGTTCGACCAAGACAGTTTTCATGCATGTGGCCCATTGCGTTTTGTTAGTATTAAATTTTAGTCCATACAATTTTATTTGTGAAAAGTATCAAAATGTCGTTAAAATTTGAAAAAAAAAATCCATTTTCAAAGCTCAAAGATTTCTGCCTGTAAGACAGTTAAACCACACAAAATACATTATACCTAACATCCCCAATGTCTTCATTTACGTTGGAAATTTTTTTTTAAATAGTTTTTTTTATTTTTTTAAAACATTGGGGGGTTTAAAAAAGACAAAGAGTAAAATTTTTACAAGTCAAGAGAATTTGCGACACAGATTTTTTTTTTTTTTTAAGGGACCAGTCCAGTTCTGACGTGACTTTGAGGGGCCTGTGTTAGACACTCCCATAAATGACTCCATATAGAAAACTGCACCCCTTTAAAGTATTTGAAACAGCATTTAGGAAGTTCATTAACGCTTTAGGTGTTTTTAACAGGAATAAAAGCAAAGTGTAGGTGAAATTTCCAAATTTCACTTTTTTTTTTACATTTTCAATTTTTATCTATTATTTACTGGAACATGGTAGATGTGACCAGGGATATGCAACTTAATATTGATTCTCCTGATTCTGACAGTAACCCCATATGTGGCCCTAGTGCACTATTTGTCTCAACCACAAGCCTCAGAGTAGGAGGAGCACCTATCCTACTCTGGGGTCACATTTTCATAAGAATATTTTTTAGTAACCGTTTCAGGTTTGCGGACAACCTAAGGTGCTAAAATTTTAAAAACACCCAAAAAAAACCCCAATTGGAAATTACACCCTTAAGGAATATATCCAGGGGTGCAATGAGCATATAGAACCCATAGGTGTTTCACAATTTTAGGCTGTGAAAATGGAAAATGGAAATTTTTTTTTTTTTTTCAAATTGTTTTTATTAACATTAATCCTTGACCATACAAAAAAAAAGCATAATTACAAAAAGTTTAAAAAACTTTTCCCCTTCAAATATTATATCAAAAAGGAAAAAGGAAAAAATTTAAAATTTTCTTCCCCTAAAATTTGCGTTTTTTCTGAAAAAGTTTACATTTTTCCCTGAATCCTAGAAAAAAAGCACCCTAAATTTTTATTATGCAATTTCTTTCACATTCAGCAATACCCTACATGTGGGTGTAAACTGCTGTTTGAGGGCATGGCAGCGGGTACGTGGGTGGGAGGGCAATTTAGCTTTTGGAAGGCAGATTTTGGTGGGTGCCCTGTTGTATTAGCAAAACCCCCAAAGTGCAAGGACAGGTGAAGCCTTCCAGAAGTCATGTTGGATTAAACACCTCTTGGGGAACTCGTCTACGGATGTATTGGGCATTTTGGACCCACGGGTGTTTCAGTTTTTTTTTTTTAGCACTGGGCTGTGAGAATGGGGGAAAAAATTCCACCATTGTTTTTTGAGTTTAATTTTCACAATGTTCGCCATGGGGTATAAATTACATAATAACTTTACTACGGGGTCGGTACAATTACAGTGATATAAATTTTATATAGTTTTTTAAGTTTTATTACATTTACACAATAGAAATGCGTTTGTAATAGATTGTGGTTTTATGTTGTCATAGTCTGACAGCCATAACTTTATTTCTTTGTATATGGAGCTGATTAAGGCTTTTTTTTTCAGAATTGATGGACATTTTCATTGGTACGATCATGGGTTAATATATGGGCATGTTCACACAGCGTATTTGCGGGACGTACTTCATGGTGTAATTGCGCTGCAATGTGCCCAAAGTACGCCCTGCAAATACGGTAAAATCATGTCACTCATTGAATGCTATGGTAACCCGGTGTACTCCCCGGACGGTACATGCCCGTAAAAAGAAGTGATATGCCACTTGGGCGCCTATGCACTGGGGAAAGTGGAAGTGAATGGGGGCTGGAGCGCTATGGAAAGTAAGTGCTGGTTAGTGCGTACTTACAACAGCATGCATATAGCGGCGCACACAGGTGTTAACCCAGCCTAAAACTAAGCACATATTGTCAAGGTTTTTGAGAGGCAAGATGAACAGAATACAGCAATCCTTTAGTGTTTTTTTAATTTTTTTACAGCATTCCTTGCATGGTGTAACTGATGTACGTTAACTTCACTCAGCCTCTTCGATAGAAGGGTGTGGCTTTACAAAAGGAGGAGACGTGGTTAAGTGTGCGGTGCAGTGCGCCCAAAAATTAACCAAAATTTTGGTGCATTAAGTGGCCTAAAGTCCGCCAATAGAAGAAATGTGCCGCATTGTAAGACTGTTAGACCTAACTTTACACTGTCTAAGTATTCGAACGTACTGATGAATCTACCCCAATGTCTTCATTACTAGTTTTTTGGTCAGATTTAATCTGGGCTTTGTACATACCTGTCAGGTGTAGTCTCCCCGACCTCATTCATCTGTGCTTTTCTTTTACTTCTATACGCCCCTAATGTACCAACATCTGACTACATGATTTATAGATCAGTTTCTGGCTGTGTACAGAGCTGTATTGCGAGTTATGCAGACAAACATGCACGATCTCCCTCAACATTTTTCTATTTCAAGACACCAAAAGAGTAAGAACCCGTCTACACGTCATGGTTTTAATGTGGGATTTTGACAAGGATTTTGCATCCGGTAAAAATGCGATGGTATACCATCTTTGCAGACCTCCATAGAAAATCAGAGCTGTAGTTTACACAGTTCGAAATTTCTGAGGTCGAATTTAAATAAACTTGGAATGTGTACATTCTTTCACAGGATTTAAGGCGGAAAATGTACTTTTCCAAATGTTAAAGGGGTTGTCTCACCACACTGTTTCAGAGCCAAAAGCAGTTGAAGTTTCATGTATCCTGTTTCTTCCTGGGCAAGCTGTAGCTGTTTCTATAGCAGTGATTAAGCATATCAGTTCAACATTCACAGCTTTTCTAAGGGGCCGTTCACACGGCTTATTTATGGCATAGATTCCAGCCGTATTGTGCGCCGTACTGCGCTGCAATACGTCTGGAATCCGTGCCAGCCATTACGGTAATCCACAGTTCTCATAGCGAATACGCCGGCCGGGGAGAAAGTGACATGTCAATTATTTACGGCATGTACGCGCTGTGAATAATGAATGTCTATGGGCCGGCGAGCTCCCGCCCCCGCCCTTTATTCAAGCCGTAATTGCGGGTGAAATCCGTCCAGCAATTACGGCTTGAATAAGCTGTGTGAACCGGGCCTAATAGCACTGACATGAGAGCAGGAGATGTCATCTATAAGTGCAGAGAGCTACAGAGCTCAAAGTAAACAAACAAAGGAGACTAATTACTTGTTTGAGCTAACACACTGTCCAACCAGGGGTGAGGTCACTCCCTGCTATCAGATAAAACAGAGCAGAGAAAGAAGCAGGTCAGTAATCTAGAGCAACCTGTGTGCACACAGAGCAGATAAAATATATCTGATCTCCTCATCAAAGCCAAAATAAGAAAGCAATATATTTGGAAAAACTCCGATTCCTACATGTTTAATGCTAATCTTTGTAGTGAGACAACCCCTTTAAGAATCCGAAAACCGCAGCAAAAAAATGGGCCAAGAAATGAAAACTTGTGTAAAATTAGAATCCGACCAGTATTTTGTCCTTGCCTTGTGGCCGCAGCCTAACGGAGGTTTGTGTTTCAGATTTGTTTTTTTCCTATGTGGGAAAATTGTCTTTTTATGGAGCTGTGAGCAGGAGTCAGTGCTAATCTGGTTCCCATCGTGACTTAAGACCTCATTGGAATCAGTCACTGAGTTCACATTGCTCGGTTTAAGTGGTGACCCTTCTTTTCAGGAGACGTTGCGCATAGAAGAGGACGTGCAGGAGTCTCTTCTGTGACTATGTTGCGTGGGTAGGGAAGGCAATAATAGGGTCACCGATAATTTCCCCCCCGACGCGAAACTTTTGGAACTGTGTCTAAAATTGCCCTTTTCTGAAAGGGGGGCTGGGGTTTTCCCTCTTTCACACAGTTTAGCCCCATTTTAATAGGTTTTTTGCAAAACCCTGATGCGAAAAATTAAACTGTATTAAAATGGGGCTAAACTGTGTGAAAGATTGGTAAAATCCACAGCCACCTCTTACAGAAAGAGCAGATTTTAGACACAGAGCAGATTCCAACTTTTTTCTCTGAATTTAAAATCTGCATTGTCTGCATTTACACACAGATTTCCCATTTGAAACGCTAGGATGGAGATTGCAATTGTATTTAGATGCGACTTCCGTGCCCTAATCCTCATTGAGCCGCCCTATCCAGCCACAATCGCTCCCACCTGCATTGATTTTTGGGAGGTAGGGTAAAAGCCACATCCCGAGCTCATCTCCCCGTAGTAAACTAATGTCTTATTCTTTTGGAGCATCTGTACTCGATGCTGAGAGCAGTGCTTGCTGTACTGCCAGCCCATGCATCCTTGTGTGGTTAGTCCAAGATGACATCACACTCAAGCAGTTTGCAGCATTTTATTAAGGACAACAGTCCCCAACTTAAAAACGTTCCCCACTTTTAAACGCCCCCCAGTTCCAAATGGGACTTATGGGGGATGCTGGCATTGTAGTTCCCTGTTCCACAAGGGATAGTCGTGTGGAACTGAAAAGTTCCAGCTCCCAGCACACTGACGAAAATGAGGTGAAAATTTTTTATCGGGGGCACGAGAGAAAAACAATGAAAAAAAAACTCTTTCCTGCATACCTAAAACTAAAAAAAAAAACCTTTTGTGTGGAGAAAAATTTAAAAGGGATTTATCATTTGAGCTGCTTGTGCTGTTCTGCAAATTTTTCTCAATTGAGTTTGAAACCCGGGGGGCGTGTTTTCTCTCAGCAGGCGTGTCTCTCCTCTCAGCATTTGTCTCCCCTCCCCAGGCTTTGTCTCCCCCCCCCGAGGGTTCACCCTCCTGAAAAACTGTGAATCATAATTCTGTATGGGGGCGCCGAAGCAAAAGGATTCTGCAGAGTACAGCTATACAGCCTCCTGCATGCTTTATGTCTGCAGCCTTGGGGTCCAAAAGTTGCAGCAAGCACCATTATATCTCTTTATATCTTTTGTTTTAATACTGAAAGCCGAGCATTTTTAATTCTGTTCTATGGTATTCAACCAAATTGTATGAAAAACGCAGAGACCTTTACTCAACTACGGAAAAAATGTCAGCTTCAAGTAAAGATCTCTCTTGGGTCATGTATGAGTGAAAAACAGGGGGGGGAAAAGGAAAAAAAAAATCAGTTTGAAGAAAAGAACCGCTTAACCTGTAATTGATTTGGGGATGATGGGGGGTAGGGGTAGGGGGTGTTGGTTTTTACAACAAAGGGGGGGGGGTTTGGAGTTCTGTCCCCCTCACGGGTTTATTTCCCCCCCCCCCCCCCCTAAATTTAACATATGTAAAGGGGCCTTTTAAAAAATTATATGTCAATCTCTATAATGATATATATACAATACATAGCCCCCTATTCTTTTTCATCCCTGAGATATTTCATTGTGGGGCTGTGAGGAGGGACCTATATAGGGGGGCTTTCTGTGTGTGTGTGTGTGTGTGTAATATATAAATTATAATGTTACACATATTTTTTCATAATTTCATATTTTTTACAATTATAAAAAAAAAAAAAAAAAAAAAAAAACATGGGGATTAAACTCCCAACCTTGGCTTCCCAAGTGACACCTATTACTGTACTATACAAGAGCTAACAGTCACAGTGTTGAATCCTTATGTTATATAATAAAGATGATAGTCAATGGAGTCGGGGCTTCTTTCGATCTAGGAAGAAGCCTTCTTTTCAAAGTTAAAAATGAATTGGGGGAGGTAAATCAATTTTGGCAAAAGCCCTTTAAACAGCCATAATGCCAATCTCACCTAGAGCTGGATGTAATAGGCCGCAGACTCTGGTTTCACTATCGATTTTAACAGCTCAGAGGGGAGAAAAACAGAGTGTGCAGGAACCAAAAACCCGCACAGGGGGGGTGGCCTGACGTTTCCTGTTAGGGGATATCCCCAAAACTAAATGAAATGTCAGCCAGCCAATCACAGTGCAGGGGGCGTGTCTAGGGCACAGGAATCGACCCGGGGGCGTTCTGACCCAGCAACAGCAGAAATAGAACACAGATTTACAGAGAAGCTCATATCTGCTAAATCAAGTGACAGAGGTAATGCAACCCAATTACAAAAGTGCTTATTTTTACTGTCCCCATAATCTGAGACATGATCTTTGTAACGATAAAACCCCTTTAACAAATCTACCTGTTCCGGCTTACATACAAATTCAACTTAAGAACAAACCTACAGTCCCTATCCCGTTTGTAACCCAGGGACTGCCTGTATCGTGTAATTATTTATTTCCTTCGATAAAATAAATAAAGCTACTGTATACTCTAATTCTCTGTGACTTGGTCTAAGTCAGTCGAAAATTCTTTGTTCATTTATGTCTTATAAACAGGACAATGAGTAGACTAAAAACCTGGTCTTAGGGCTCGTTCACACAACAGATTATAATGAGTTTTTCAATGCGTATTCAGCATCAAAATCCTCTTGTGAAATGACGGTCATTCATTTGAACTACATCGTCTTCATTCTTTTGAGTGGACAAGAGGTGGTAGTGGGGGTAACCTCTTTCCAGTGGAGCTAACTCACATCCCAACACCTCTGTAAATCCAAAGAGGCAAACTCAACCTTAAATGGGTTTTGCCACAAAGCAAAATTGAGGTGGGAAACTTGCAAATAAAATAATAAACATTTTCACCATTTTGTTATTATTAAAAATTCTGGGCTGTTTCTGTTTTAGCTGCTCCTTTAGTGATCCATTGTTTACAGCTCGTCTCCAGGGGATACGACCAGGACTGAGAAGCTCTCAGCCCTGGTCGTACATGCTCAGACATCAACTCTCCTCTGAGTGTTCAAACCCCAGGTGCTGTCATTCTACTCCCTTCCTCTGTACTCCTTAGTAATTAGTCAAACCGTGCAAATAAATAAAAAAAGAAACCTCAATGAGGTCTGTGCATTAATAAAGAGAAATAAAATCCACAGGTTTGGTTCCTGTAGGGATTTAAACCTAGGACCTCTGTACTGTGAGGCAAAAGCTTTACCTCTGAGCTACATTGTAGCTACTTACAGCTATATACGTAATCAGACCTTTCTTTGACTCGAGAGAGGAAAGGTCTGGTGATGTCATCCTGCTGGGTCACATGATAGGCAATTCAAACAAATCACACACGCCCCCTTCTGAGCACACAGAGCTGAAGAGCTGGATGCAGGAGGTATGAAATGAGATTGTGGCAAAACCCCTTTAAATAGAGTGCTCAGTTTGCTAAAAGAGGATGACCGGATTTGACTGACACCTCTTTGACATACACATATATAGGGGCCACAGGGGGGTTATGTGGGGCATCTCCCTTTCTATATGGGGCATATTACCTGGCTGCAGAGGGCATATTACTATCTGGTACAGGGGGCAAAAATACCTATCTACCTACATGGGCAGATATAACTGTCATCTACAGGGGGCTTTATAGCCACTACCCTACCTACAAGTAGTTCTAAAATTATGTCGGCCCTTTAAGGTACACCGTGAGGCTGATGTGGCCCCCGGTGAAAACGAGTTTGACACCCCTGTGTTACAGTGTAGCGGTTCACTGCCATATTCAACAAGGTTGACACCAGATGTGTGGTAACAACATTTCAGCAAATCATAATGTGTATTGGTCTCAAGAGCAGTTGGCTAGTCAATTCACCTCTGCTTATGAAGTTGTATTGGCAGAAAAAGCTTCAGTTTTCACAGCAGTACTGGGACTGGACTTCATTGTAAAGGGTTGCATTTTCTAATGAGTCATCCTTCTGTTTTATAAAAAAAACCTCAGAGAACAAACACCCTGCAACCATTGCTGGAAGAACACAATCTGATGCTGGCAGCATTATGGTCTGGGAAGTGTTTTTGTAACATTCTCTGGACCAGACTCAAGGAAGGCATTCCCAACTAATTTGGTTGAATCCATCTTTGCAGATCATGTACACCCATACATTCTGATTGACGTCACTGAGACATGTCATGTAGCTAGAAATGTCCAGCATTAGTCGGAACACCATGGCCAATCATCCAAGTGATACCCAGGCCTCCTGGTTTCCCAGACTTGAACCCAATTGAGCATCTGTGGAAACACCTTGATGGTCATGTTTGCTCTAGGGATCCTTGCCCATGCACTCTCAATTAGCATGGCTTCAGATACCTGTGACTCTTACCAAGACCTTTTTGAGCGAGTAGCTCAACTCCTGATTGAAGGAACGAATCCCCATAGTATATAATGAGTTTTCATTGGCTAGAAAGGACCCAACCTCCTATTCTCGTCCAATCACAAAACATTTTTTTTTCTAAGCTGAGCTTTTTGAATTATACTGCCTTGTTTCTGATTGGTGCATAGACTCTCGTAGAGCATAATAGTTCCATGTCACTCAAGTAGTGATTGGAGGAACAAATGGACCAATGAGAGCTTAGCCTCAATTTTAAGTGTACAGTCTTTCCCGATTTTTCTTGTAGCACGTCTCCTGATGTAGCGCCAGTGCAGGCGAGAAACGTGTTGAGTATTTTCTGTCACTATAGGTAGTTTCATAGTTTGTAAGGCCGAAAAAAGACAAGACGTCCATCCAGTTCAGCCTGCTGTGCTAAGGTGTTGATCCAGAGGAAGGCAAAAACCCCCAATGAGGTAGAAGCCAATTGTCCTCATTTTAGGGAAAATTCCCTTTCCCGACTCCAATCTGGCAATCAGAAAAATCCCTGGATCAATGACCCCCCTCCAGAATCCTAGACACTATAACCGGTTATATTATTACGCTCCACAAATGCATCTAAACCATTTTTGAACTCTGCTATTGAATTCACCATGACAAGTCCCTCTGGCAGAGAGTTCCACAGTCTCACTGCTCTTACAGTAAAGAATCCCTTTCTATGTTTATGTAGAAACTTTCATTCCTCAAGACGTAGCGGATGCCCCCTTGTTCTAGATACAGCCCTGGGTATAAATAAATCTTGGGAGAGATCTCTATATTGACCTTTGATGTATTTAAACATATTTATTATGTCCCCCCCGAAGCCGTCTTTTCTCTAAACTAAATAACCCTAATCTTGCTAATCTTTCTGGGTACTGTAGTCCACCCAGTCCTTTTATTATTTTTGTTGCCCGCCTTTGTACCTGTTCAAGCTCTACAATGTCTTTCCTGTGCACTGGTGCCCAAAACTGTACACAATATTCCATGTGTGGTCTAACCAGTGACTTGTATAATGGGAGAATAATGTTCTCATCATGTGCATCTATGCCCCTTTTAATGCACCCCATGATCCTATTTGCCTTGGCAGCTGCTGCCTGACACTGGCTGCTACAATTAAGTTTACTGTCCACCAGGATTCCCAAGTCCTTCTCCATGTCACTTTTACCCAGCCTTTTTCCATTTAACATGTAATCATGTAATGGATTTTTCCTCCCCATGTGCATAACCTTGCATTTATCTGTATTAAACCTCATCTGCCATTTCCCTACCCAGGCCTCCAACTTATCCAGATCCCTTTAAAATAACACATTATCCTCTATTGTGTTGATTACGTTACAGAGATTAGTATTGTCTGCAAAGATCAATTTTCTACTGTGTAATCCCTGTGTAAGATTATTAATGAAAATGTTGAAGAGGATAGGGCCCAATACTGACCCTTGTGGTACCCCACTAGTAACAGCGATCCAGTCTGAGTATGTACCGTTAATTACTACCCTTTGTTTTCTATCATTGAGCCAGTTGCTTACCCACTTGCACACATTTTCCCCCAGTCCAAGCAGTCTCATTTTATTTACCAACCTTTTATGTGGACCGTATCAAATGCTTTAGAAAAATCTAGATATATGACATCTAGTGCCTCATAAAAGGTTTATGTTTTTTTATTGATCTCCAGCACAGGAGCTTGTTTATCTATGTTACTGACAAGTTTTAACCCTTTAGTACTCTATAGCTTTCTGCCCTGCTGGTTACACTGTCCTGTAATCAATGTTCCTGTAATAGGCTCAAATCCCAATAGCAGAGCTAATATGCCAATCACTGTAGACCTACCCAGTGTGATCCAGAAGCTGGCTATGGCTGTGTGAAACAGCATGGTGAGAACACCCCATTGAGTACTATATTTCCTGTCAAAGTTACAATGACAACTACATGAAACCCAAGGTACCCCATTATATGTGAGTGGGTTCCTTGTTCAATGGATCAGGCACTGCATTGTGGTTTCTGCTATAAACGGATACCATAATGAAGGATACCCCTGACAAAATTGTCTTTGACAGCAGTAGGTATGGGGTATTTTGCTCCTGCCAGATGATTGTTCCCTTGATCTGATGTGGTGCTACTATATCTGTAGATAGTCATCCATGGTATTCTATAGAACTGGTCCATCTATATGTAATCGGTATTCATTGAGCTACATTTTATACAACAAGGTATCTGACTCTAGTGCTTTTTTTTTGGACATTTGATAAATCTATATTAATACATTTCGTCCAGCCAACTTTGCTATTCTGTGCATGCCAAGGGAACCTTCTGCATATGGTCTTTATTGTGCTGTTGTGGGTTCTCTCTTTCTTATCTACATGGGGGTGATATGTTTGTAACAGTTTGGGCTTTTTAAATGTTTTCAAGTGTTTAGTCTGTTATGGATCATTGAAGATTTTTTTTTTTATTGTTTATGGATGCGCAGTATTTTTTAGTGTGAGTTTCTTTTCCTCTACTTTTTTTCTACATTAGATGGATACCAGGAAACAGATGTGAACAGTCTTTCCTTTATATGCTTTATGCATCTGTGACCAAAAATCTTTCTATGTTCCTGACAGGGCTGTGGAGTCTGAGTCGTGGAGTCGGAGTCTGTACCTATTTAGCAGGAGTTGGAGTCGTCATAAAAGGGACCGACTCCGACTCCCAAAATATATAATGAGTTGGTCCAGTTAGTTCGATGCAGTGTAAAGAGCAAGAGGAATTGGGTCCGGCCGGTGCTACTGCTCCCATATCTTCAGCCTTATCACCTGAGGAGTGTAATTGATGACATGGAGCAGGCAAAGCGCTGAACCAGGGGAAAAGATTACGCTCCCAGGGCAAACAGATTTCAGCAAAATTTTTCACCTGCTTTCAAAGAAGTAGAAGAGTTCAACCATTCATTCCCATGTCTTTTCTATACATTCCCAATGTTGGTGCGGACTGGACTTGGATACAAATACAGCTTTTTCTTCAACTCTACCCACAAGTGTTCAAAAGATCAAAATATTGTTACCCTTTTGCTTGTCAGTGTTTGTTCTACCTAAATAGCTTGATTATTGTATCATAAGGTAATAAACTGCTGAATGTGACCATTTTACTACAGTAAAGTTATCACTTAAACATGCGCCGTGTATGAGGAAGTCAGGAGTCGGAGTCAGGAGTCAGAAGTTTGGGAAATTGAGGAGTTGGAGTCGGGGCTTCAGCTTGCCGACTCCACAGCCCTGGTTCCTGAACCTGAGGTTCAGTATGAGTCTATAGCTTTCCATAAGTAATGTATTTTGGATCCTTTTTACATCAGGCTCCTGGGTCTGTGTGCATTAGCCCTAAATGATCTAGCCTTGGATTAAAGGGGTATTTCCATCACAATAATCACAGTTCACCCGATGTATAGTGGCACGTACCTGTGCGTACCGTTATACACCTGCTGCTGAAAGTACGCACTGTTCAGCACGTACTTTACACAGTGCTCCTGCCTGTCTCCCATTCACTTTCCCCGTGAAAAGAAGTGAAAAACAAAAAGGGGGAAAGTGAAAAACAATGAAGATCATAGTTTAAAATGAGGGGACCAAAAATCTAAGCACGTACATCCTTGGTTACCATGAGCAAAGTGTTATGGTTTATGAGAACGGGCTGCGTTATTTGCTTAGTAACGATGTTTAAGCCCAGGTCGGGTAACACACAGTTAAAGCATTACTGGCTGTCGGCTGAGTTCTGTCCTGCCCAGGTCGCGGACGAGAACGCGCAGGCAAAGGAAAAGCAGTGAACAGGTCATGGACAGGAACGCTCAGGTGGATGTATGTAGAAGCATCGGCATGCATGGGCGAGAGAGATTTACCCACGTGCAGTCTTATGTAAGAGGTGCAGTCTTACGTCGGTAGTCCCATGTAAATATCATGTGCAGTCCCATATAAAACAGAAAACATAGCAGTCCCATGTAAGAGGTGCAGTCTTACATCGGCAGACCCACATAAAACGGAAAACAGCAGTCACATGTAAGAGGTGCAGTCTTACATCGGCAGACCCAAGTAAAATGTGCGGGTGTGTGGGTAAAGACCCAATGTGCAGCACCACGTAAAAACTTTTGAGAGACAGATGCGAGGTCCCACATAAACCACTTGTGATACAGATGTGCAGTACCATGTAGACACAAACAGATTAAGCGCATAGTTTTGTTCTGCAGATCTTTATAGGTCAGAGGTGTAATAATCTGCAGAATATATCACGGTTTGAGTGAGAGAGACAGAAAAAAAAAAAAATCACCCATCTTTTCCAGAGTCCTTAATGTCAAATGCCCATTCTAGTTACAAAGTATGTAGAGAGAGCGAAAAATGTAGATATACTTCCAATGACAGCTGAGAACCTCTCCCTTCCCCCAGCTCACACAGACTGAATCATCACATGTACACTTTAGGGGCGTGTCTGAGGGGTATGAAGATACACCATGCTAGGAGGAGAAACACACCCTTCCATTTCATAAGCTCTGCTTGGCAACCAGCATAAAACATTGTAAACTGCTGTCATGAGACAACCCTTTTAAACATGTAGGCAAAAGTAAATAAAAATGATTACCAAAAAGATTGCTGTTCCAATTTTATTTCATTTCAGAGTTAGAGCAGTTCTTATCTCCTGATTGTCTACACAAGCTGCCAGGGCTATGCAGTCGGAGTTGGTGCCTATTTTGCAGGAGTCGGAGTCGTCATAAAATGGACCGACTCCAACTCCCAAAATATATAATAAGTTGGTCCAGTTTGTTCGATGCAGTGCCAAGAGCAAGAGGAATTGGGTCCAGCCAGTGCTACTGCTCCCATATCTTCAGCCTCATAACATGAGGAGTGTAATTGATGACATGGAGCAGGCAAAGCGCTGCCCCAGGGGAAAAGATTCCGCTCACATAGCAAACAGATTTCAGCAAAATTTTTCACCTGTTTTCAAAGAATTAGAAGAGATCAACCATTCATCAAAACTGACTGTGCCTGAGGTAATTCCTTTATACCCCGACATTGTTAAAGATGTTTCCCCTGTGGTCACCGCTTTGCCCCCAACCCAAGTTAGTGTAGAGAGGCCGTTCTGTAGCCTGGAAATAATGAGATCAGATGTGAGGTCATGTATACAGGATCTGATGGAGGCAATACTATTTCTCAGAACAAATTCAGAGACTCCACAAATGTTCCTGCAGTTTTTTGCATATTTACAATTTTTTTGTGTTCTATCCAAGTCATATCCAATAAATATATTTTACACCGACAAGCAAAAGGTTAACAATGGTTTGAACTTGTGACTTCAGGCTCCATATCTCTCCATCCACTACAGCTTTGTACATGCGGCTACTGTAATTTTATATACAGTCATCTATCTTATACATAAATTTGACTTGCAAGTATTTAGCATCTGCTTAGTTCTGCAGATTCTTTCCTGTAACTGCATTGTTACTGTTTTGCTACTAAAAATCGAAATCTTAATTTGTATTATTTTGTTAGTATTTGGGAAATCCACCTTTGGTTTTCAATACTGCCTGAATCCTTCTGGGCTCTGGATCAGATTCATGCAGGTCTTGACCAAAATCTGATCCCAGGTCTCTTCTACACATTCCCATTGTTGGTGCAGACTGGACTTGGATACAAATACAGCTTCTTCTTCAACTCCACGCAGAAGTGTTCAAAAGATCAAAACATTGTTACCCTTTTGCTTGTCAGTGTCTGTTCTACCTAAATAGCTTGATTATTGTATCATAAGGTGATAAACAGCCTGATGTTACCATTTTACTACAGTAAAGTTATCACTTAAACATGCGCTGTGTATGAGGGAGTCAGGAGTCGGAGGTTTGGGAAATTGAGGAGTTGGAGTCGGGGCTTTGGCTTGCCGACTCCACAGCCCTGCAAGCTTCTCTAGTTGCCTGCCACCCCTCTCTGCTCTAGCAGTGGCTGGGTTGCTGACTTCACTCCTTGCATGATTGAGCTTACTTTTCTCCTTTTAGGTACTTTTCTTCTGAGAGAAAACTTCAATCCTATGGGCCTGTCTACACAACAATGATTTATAGTCCATTTGTGTGACTGACTTCAGATTTGGAATCAGTTGGAAAACTGACAGTAAACCATCCCCATAGACCTCAATAGAAAATCTGGCCGCCAGTCTACACGGCACAGATTTTCTGAGGTCGGATTTGGATTTAGAAACTGACAACTTTGCAAAAAACCTGGAACATGCACATTTTTCCGTCAGATTTCCGATGGTAAATGTACTGTTTAATGTTGATGGGCCGGCCAAATCAGAAATCTGACTGCAAAATCCATAGTCTGTTATAGAAGCCAACTGGTATTTTACAATTGCCATGTGAAAGTACCTTTAGGATATGTTCACACGGTTGGTTTTCATCACTACAGGTTGCATGGAATCAAGTGTAAACTCCAGGCTGATTAAGCAAGGATTTTAGATATGGATTTTCAATTGCTGATGTAGATATGATGCTGAACTTAGAGTCAGACTTCACCCTTCATATATTTTTTGAGTATTCAGTGCTGAATCTGTCATTTCTTTTTTTTCCCCTGACACTAATTTTCCATTGGAAACCTCTGATTGGTCCACGTCAGAATCTATTCAAAATCAGCCATGTGAAAAAACCCAGGCAAATGTTCACACGGTATTAAAAATTGCGGGGCGTTACAATTACGCTGAGTGTTGGGAGTGAGTGAGCACCCACGTACTCCCCCCGGGGAGAGGAGGGGGGAATCCATATTCTTTTTAAAGAATGTGGTTACCGTATATTCGGCGCTCAAATACAACGCGAAATGCGTGCCGAAATGTGCCCATGTGAACATAGCCTTAGAGTGACTTATCTTGGAGCAGCCTTGTGCCACCCCTTCGTTTTTTGCAAAGAAACATTTTGGGAATTACATTAAAGATAAGTCATCCACAGCTAAAAATGGCCCTGCGCATGTCGGTTGTTTTCTCCCACTAGAAGCTTCCTCTCATGACAAATACAGCTCTGCTAGCTTACATTTATAGCCAAACATCCTGCTTGGACAGTGTCATTGTTTTCCCAACCACAATGCAGCCGCGATGCTACCAGAAAAACCTTGTGGGTTGCTGCTGCTTGGATTTTAACTTCTATGTAAAATGACTACTCAAATCTGGTGGTAAACTCTAGTTTTGCTTGCAAATCAGTCCGGCCATTAACAATTCTTGTCAATGACCTTGCGGTTTTGTCGGGGTTTACCTGCAGATGTGTGGCCGTTTAACTATCAATTTTGAAAAAAATGCAGCTGCAGCATCCCACTGCAAATTTGAGCAATGCCAAATATCCTTACCTTAAAGGGGTTTTGCCAAAACAAATGTAATGTTGAGTGGGATTCCCCCCAAAATGGGTATTAATCACTTTTCTAAATATTTGTTTAAAAAAAATTTGCAGCCTGAGAGAGCTACGGGCTGTCTTCCCAGCCCTATTCTTAAAAGCTTCCCTAGATAGGACCAGGAGAGTGACAAGAGCGCTGGCCGGGCTTGGAAAGAAAAAGCTTTTTACTGATGAACTGAGGAAAACTTTCAAGGCCCCGGGAAAAAATATTTTTTTTTTGTTCAAAATCCACTATTGTAGTGGATTTTGAGAAAAAAAACCCCTGCTTTATCTGAGACGGGGAAACAAAGGACTTTCAAGCGCTGTAGAGAAAAGGTGTTGTTTTTGTATACAACTCCACAAGTTGCAGTTTTTTAAATTTGAGTAACATTTCACACGATCCCTTATGCACGGCTCTGTGTCTGGTGGTTCTCCCTCTCTCTCTTAGCTCAACGTGGCATTTTACAATCTTTTAGCAATAAGCAGTTTGGAAAAACCCCCTTTTAGGGGTTTTTGTCTCACTAAAAGGGGTCATATTTTAAAATGAGGAAAAAAAATTAAAGCAGTACGTCCTTGGGGTTACCTTAGCAAGTTTTATTTTAAAACGGAAGAGGGGATCCCTTTAAAGGGGTGCAGTTTTGCATTGGCGGGGACCCCCATAAAATGGGGAAAAAAAACAGCACCCCATTAAGATGTGCATCTTACATTTGCAGACCATGTAAACCACGTGCAGACCCGTAAAAAAGTTTGCAAGACAATGCAATATCACACATAAACCCACTTGTGAGCAGATGTGCATCTCTTACACAAAACAGTTTTAAAGAGTTTTGTTCTGTAAATTGTATATAAAGGTGAAAAATCTGCGGTTTAAATCACTGCGTGAAAGGAGAGACAGAAAAAAAAAGCCCAAATGTAAAATTTGCCCATTCTGGTTAAAAGGGGATGTAGAGAGAGCAGAAATTTTAATATACACTTTTGGTTTTACACTTGCTTTTTTTTCCAATGTTTCCCAATGACACTGAGAACCTCTCCCTTCCCCCGGCCACACAATAATCATAATGCACACTTTGGGGGGGTTGTGTCAGAGGTAAAATACACCTTGGGGGAGTAGAAACTGCCCCCCATTTCAAAAGCTTTTGCTTGGAAACCAGCAGACAACATTGTAAAAAACTGTGTCACAGAAAACCCCCTTTTAAGACATGAAAAATCCACCAAAATGTATGGGTTATAATTTTTTTCACAGTCCTACCCCCAGTGGAAATCCATTTAATTTGTTAACACAAATTTGGAAAAGGGGCAATTTTTATGGGAAAGTCTTTTAACCTTCCCCATATTCTTTTTAGTGGGGGTAATGGTTTTTGGTTATCAAAATTAATGGTGCAGTAATAAGGAATATTAACAGATGTTTTTAACAGGTAAATCATTCTAGGCTTCATTCCATTAAATAGTTGTGGGATCTGGGTCACAATGATGATATTTTGTTCTATATACCTTTTATACTGCAATTATTGGTAGGGCGTTCCATCAGTAGTATTCACAAATACATAGCTCTCCTCAGGGGCAACCGTTTTTAGAATGTGGCTAACCACCGTGGGTCCCGTTCACAGATTTCCCCTTAACACTGTGATAGAATGGGGGCAAAACTTAGTCATATTACTTGAATTAATATTTTTAAATTACACCGGGCCCTGTTTTTAACGGGGACCCCACCCCTACATTTTATCCCCTTAAAAGGGGTTTTTTCACCTTAAATTTCATAGGATGCTATCTAGTTTAAAAAAAAATTACCTTCTTGAGGCCCAGAAATTTTGAGCTAATGTAAACAGAGAGTAATTACTGTTTTTTTGTCTAAAGATCAATAACCACAAGCTCTCACACTGCCACCCGGGCCCTGGTATAACATAAAATCCATGTACAATAGAAAAAACCCAAGGGGAAAATAGTACAAGGTTGGTCATTTTAGTAAATGGGGGAGCCCTCAGGTGACAAAAAATTTTTAGTCCTTAACAAAAAAAGAGAACAAAGCAAAATATTTGGAAAAAAGTCTCCATTTCGTGTTCCCTACATGTTGAAAAGTATTCTTTGTAGTGAGACAACCCTTTTTAAATGCCATGGTCTGTGCGACCATAGCATGAAAGGGATTAGGAAACAGTGTTATGCACTGTTCTGTTGGCAGATCACCTCCCCTCTTAGTCAAGGTCTAAGTGTAATGTTTTTGTCGCTGTTTTCGGAGCGTTTCTTTGTCCAAAACAGAGTCAAAAAAGCCTCCAAAACGCCCCGTTTATTTTCCTTGATTCCTTTTAAAACAGTAGGTATTCACACACAAAAGTTTTTTCCCCATTCTTTGGACATGTTTTGGGCAAGGGGGAAAAAAAGTTCATGTCAATTCCCAAAAGGAATCAATGGAGAGCTTCAAAAACCACCTCAGTGTGGTTTTTGACATGTTTTTCTCTATTTATTTATGTGGGTGTTTCAGAAATAAAACAGTGTTGGAAAACCTCATAAAAAACCTCATCAAAACCTTGCCTGAAACAGCGCCTCAAAACATCGTTGGAAACCTGATCAAGGCCTGCTCTGACAAGTGCTGCATTGAGGCACTTTTCAGATGAGGTTTTGATGCTGATTTGGATGCAGAAAATTCAGCCTCCAAACCAACCGTGTGAACACACTCTAATAGGAGAGCTGTTATTTTGCACTGTTCTACAATATATTACGGTTTCTGAACAGTGTACAAGTGATCGCACTGCCTGGTAGTCAAGTACCCTAGGTGGACTAAAAACGTAAGTTAAAAGGGCGACATGTATGAACGGGGCTGCGCCAGAATTTTGGCCTCACAAAGCTGCAGTAGACCAGTTCTATAGACGTCTGAACAGGTGCACTCCAAACTTTGCCAAAGACACTTTTTAGAGCTCCAAAGTTTTGGGGTGTTCTGGGGGCGTCGCACCACATTCAAGAAGAGGGACATTTAGATTTTTTGATGCCAAACCCCGGCAAGAAAAGTTGAAAAAAGCCAGACCCAAGGGGAAAGGTGGTCGCCCGAGCCAAAAGTGTCGTATTGGTATAAATCTTGTATGTATGATTGAAAAACAGGTTTATACATTCTGGTGAAGTCTATACTACCTTAAAGTGATTTAGAACTGGCCTGTCAGCACCAGTATTCATACATGTCGCCCTAAATATTCAAAATGCCACTTTTTTGTTACTTTATAAGTAAAATAATAAGAGAAGTTAAAAGGGTTTTGCCAGGACGTGCCTTATCTGCTAAGAAAACAATTGTAAACAACCACGCTGGCAAAGAAAGGGAGACACGCCAAGCCGAGCCGGGATAAGGGAGGTGAAATGTTCACTCAAATAATAAACTACAACTATGGGTTCTGTATACAAAAACAACAAATTTTTACCCTGTGCCTTTAAAAATTCTTTAGCTCCCTTTTATCTCTGTGCAAGGGCACAGCTCTTTTAGCATATCTAATAGAAGCTTTTTTAAATAACTAAGGGAGGGAAGGCAGCCTGTAGCTTCTTAGGCTGCAATTTTTTAATACTATATTTTAGAAAAGGGGTTTTAAAAACCCATTTTGGAGGGTTTCCTTTTAACATTACATTGTGGCAAAACCCCTTTAAATATAATTGGTATTGCTGCATCTGTAAAAGTCTGATCTGTTATAACCTATGGTAAACCCAGTAGAAGAAAAAATACCCAATGCAAAAATGTACTTTTTTTGGGGGGGTCATTTTCATTCCTAAAAATACCCCACACGTATCCCAGAATGGTTCCAATAAAAACTATGCAGAAAATAAAATGTTATCGGTCACATAAAACAGCATTTTTATTTTTAAAAGCACTAAACACATGAAAACTTAAAGTTTTGGGATCTTTAGGGGTTTTCAGCCTGCAGAATACAGATTGTGTACTGAACAGTGAATGCAATAAACCCAAAACTACTAATAGCGCAACTTCAGTTTTATTTTTTCACGTCCCTCACTCTGCCCACACGATTTTTTTCTCTTTTATTTCTGATACCCTTTTTGGGGTTTTTGGCACCATAAATATACATTTGTCCTCCAAAAATAACCCTCATACGTTTATCTAGATGGAAAACATAAAAAAAAAAAGTTCCGGCTTGTGGAAAGCGTGGAGAAGCAACGAACACAATGCAAACAAAAATTTCTGCCGCGGGAAGAGGTTAACTTGGGAAGCAGTGCATTCAGGTAGCGTTTGCTTGATTAACCCCCTCCTTTTTGTAGAACAATAATTGTGACCGGAGTATGAAAGGACAAGCTTTAGTTACAGATGGTAATAAACTTGCAGCAGTTTACAACAAAACTGGCTTACTTAGGAGTATGGAGCCCCCTAATGCTTATGATATAGAGCCCCTTGAATGGGGAATTCTGGCGCAAAATCGCTTTTTAATACCAAACACCATATTTAAATTTTTTATAGAATTCATTTTCAAGGTTTAGTGCCTCCGTATGAATGGTAAACCCCCATAGCATTTAAGGGAACTTTTAGCTTTCTGTTTCACACAAATAGAACATTAGCCGATTCATAAAGACATTGACTTACCTTGATTTGGGGTTAGTGGTTTATATTTTAGACTAGGAATAGATAGCACCTCACTGCTTTGGGGGTGGGGGGCTTGAAAATTCACTTTAGAATTTTTTCTTTTTTGTATTCTGCATTCATGGAGAGATTCGGGTTTAAATATTGTGTTCTTTATTTTGCAGGTGAGTTGTGAAAAATAAAAAAAAAAAAATTAAAAACGCACCAAAAACCCACTTTGTGATAGCACCCTTACAAATGCATGTCTTTTAGTAGTTAACTCAAATATGAACACTTAAGTGAAATCCTTACCAAAGGTGGGTTAATTTAAAAAACAAATTCAATTTTGCTGTGTTTTTTCTTGCTTTAAATGCATCTGAAATACAATTATTTATTTTTTTTTTTTAAATGCAACGTTTGAACCCAGCCATAAAGATAAGGAACATTTCTCTTGCAATTGCACCTAGTATTTTACCTAACACCTTACAAAGTCTGTATAAGGTGTCATTCTTTCCAAAACTTCAAGCCGTTCTAATAATCTGGTGTGAAAGCTCTCAAGAGAAATGACTTGCCAGTTGGTGTCATGGCCGAGAAAACAGTTTTAGAGGGATAAATAGATACTGAAGTTTTCATATTTTGCAATTTTTTTTTTTTTTTTATTCCAAAGGAAGTTTTTTTGAAAGCCAAGTACAAAATTTATGCACAGTAATTGTAAAGTGGTAAACTCAGATTGAGAAGCCATATGATTGATGGCTCAGCATCATCAAATACGAATAAGAAAACATACAAGGTAAGATAATACCTATATTAAAACAGGTTATAAGGTTCAAGGTACCCACTTATTCCATATCCCAGCAAATACTAAAAGATACAGTGCCTGGCAAAAGTATTCGGCCCCCTTGAACTTTTCAACCTTTTGCCACATTTCAGGCTTCAAACATAAAGATATAAAATTGTAATTTTTTGGTGAAGAGTCAACAAGTGGGACACAATTGTGAAGTGGAACGAAATTTATTGGATATTTTAAACTTTTGTAAAAAATAAGAAACTGAAAGTGGGGCGTGCAAAATGATTACTTTGTAGCGCCACCTTTTGCTGCGATTACAGATGCGAGTCGCTTGGAGTTTGTCTCTATCAGTTTTGCACATTGAGAGACTAAAATTCTTGCACATTCTTCCTTGGCGCACAGCTGGAGCTCAGTGAGGTTGGATGGAGAGTGTTTGTGAACAGCTGGCGCTCAGTGAGGTTGGATGGAGAGCGTTTGTGAACAGCTGGCGCTCAGTGAGGTTTGGATGAGACGCTTTGTGAACAGCTGGCGCTCAGTGAGTTTGGATGAGAACGTTTGTGAACAGCTGGCGCTCAGTGAGGTTGGATGGAGAACGTTTGTGAACAGCTGGCGCTCAGTGAGGTTGGATGGAGAACGTTTGTGAACAGCTCGAGCTCAGTGAGGTTGGATAGAGGCGTTTGTGAACAGCTGGAGCTCAGTGAGGTTGGATGGAGAGCGTTTGTGAACAGCTGGAGCTCAGTGAGGTTGGATGGAGAGCGTTTGTGAACAGCTGGAGCTCAGTGAGGTTGGATGGAGAACGTTTGTGAAAAGCAGTTTTCAGCTCTTTCCACAGATTCTCCTTTGGATTCAGGTCTGGGCTTTGACTTGGCCATTCTAACACCTGGATACATTTATTTGTGAACCATTCCATTGTACATTTTGCTTTATTGTTTGGGATCATTGTCTTGTTGGAAGATAAATCTCCGTCCCAGTCTCAGGTCTTTTGCAGACTCCAACAGGTTTTCTTCCAGAATGGTCCTGTATTTGGCTCCATCCATCTTCCCATCAATTTTAACCATCCTCCCTGTCCCTCCTGAAGAAAAGCAGGCCCAAACCATGATGCTGCCGCCACCATGTTTGACAGTGGGGATGGTGTGTTCAGGGTGATGAGCTGTGTTGCTTTTACGCCAAACATATCGTTTTGCATTGTGGCCAAAAAGTTGGATTTTGGTTTCATCTGAGCAGAGCCCCTTCTTCCACATGTTTGGTGTCTCCCAGGTGGCTTGTGGCAAACTTTAAACAAGACTTTTTATGGATATCTTTGAGAAATGTCTTTCTTCTTGCCACTCTTCCATAAAGGCCAGATTTGTGCAGTGTACGACTGATTGTTGTCCTATGGACAGACTCTCCCACCTCTTCTGTAGATCTCTGCAGTTCATCCAGAGTGATCATGGGCCTCTTGGCTGCATCTCTGATCGGTCTTCTCCATGTTTGAGATGAAAGTTTAGAGGGACGGCCGGGTCTTGGTAGATTTGCAGTGGTCTGATACGCCTTACATTTCAATATGATCGCTTGCACAGTGCTCCTTGTGATGTTTATAGTTTGTGAATTCTTTTTGTTTCCATATCCGGCTTTATACTTCTCGACTACAGTATGACGGACCTGCCTGGTGTGTTCCTTGGTCTTCATGATGCTCTCTGCGCTTTAAACAGAACCCTGAGACTATCACAGAGCAGGTGCATTTATACGGAGACTTGATTACACACAGCTGGATTATATTTATCATTATCAGTCATTCAGGACAACATTGGATCATTCAGAGATCCTCACTGAACTTCTGGAGTGAGTTTGCTGCACTGAAAGTAAAGGGGCCGAATAATATTGCACGGGCCACTTTTCAGGGTTTTTTTTTTACAAAATTTTTAAATATCCAATACATTTCATTCCACTTCACAATTTTGTCCGACTTGTTGATTCTTCACAAAAAAATTCAAATGTTATATCTTTATGTCTGAAGCCTGAAATGTGGCAAAAGATTGAAAAGTTCAAGGGGGCCGAATACTTTCACAAGGCACTGTATACAAGGGAAAAATGATGGGGCACCACAAACATAACCATCAAAGCATGACTGTGAGCAAGCAAAGAGGAAGGGAGGAGAAAAAAAAGAAGAGGGGAAAGAATGAACAAGTCTAAAGCAGGTCACTGCGGCATCCTAGAAAACCAAAGTCCTGTATCATGGTACCTGAAGGCAGCCGCATACTTGCAGCAAGAGTTCCAAACGGGACCATGTCCATTGCGAAGGGCACTCCCCCAACCAGGAGATCCTGCTTTATGTTGTAAGATATGAGGGAAAAGCCTTAAACAGAGACCAATAGAACCATGTTTTATCGAGGCATTTAGGGTAATGAGCCACCAGTTCTTCCGTCCTATGGATAAAATTAATTTCCCTATACCAGTCCTCAACAGAAGGTGGAGTAGAAGCCTCCCATCTTCTAGGTATTACCGTTTTAGTGGCCTGAGTCAAATGCATGAGAATGGATTTCTTATATTTGGAAACTGGCGTATCAAACATGAAGACCAGTGTGGCCTCCAGAGAATCAGGAACCGACACTTCCGTGATATCTCTAATGGTTTTCAGCACCGTTATCCAGAACCCCCTAATCCGAGGGCATTCCCACCAAATATGTACCATGGTACCCTTGTGTCTCCCACATCTTCAACAGTCGCCAGACACACCAGGGAACCATTTGTGAAGAATCGATGGTACTCTGTACCATGTAGATAGAATCCTATAACAGGTTTCCTGATGTCGAAAGGCCAACACCACTCTATGGGTAAGTTGATTTTGCAAATATTTTCTTACCACAAAGATTTTTTTTTCTTGTGCATAGTATTTTGGGGCGAAATTGAGCTGCAATACGCCAGAACAACCGCCCGCAATTAAAGTAAAAAACAAAGCCCACAATTAGTAGATCTTTACACCAGCACACAGTACGCAACGGGAGATGAAAGTGAATGGGATTCAGACAAGAGCGCTTTAGAAGTACACGCTAGCCAGCTCATACTTCTAAAGCAGCTGGTATATAGCCGTGTGCCCAGTACGTGCTGCTATACGCCAGCATTCAGTCGTGTGAACCTATCCTAACTGCATGGACTGTGGCCTCTGAGTGGATTTACATAGGGCTGGGCACATCTGTTATCTGATTGGTGCCCCTGTTAAATGCAGGATGCCAGTACACTGGTATTGCATCCATGGACCTAACAAACATCTGCTATCTTCCAGAGATTATTAAGCCCGGCCTAAATTTTACACTGACAGGCATGATACACTGCAAGAGAGTAGTATTGCAGTGTATTATTGAAGTGATTATGGGATTGCAGAGTCAAGTCCTGTATTGAAACTAAAAATAAAATATTTGTAAAAATAAATACCAAGTATGACACAATAAAAATAAAACCCATTGTTCACATATACAATGTTTTACTATGACATAACAATGATATAAAAATATAACACCTAATTGGTATCGCCACATCTGTACCAATCTGTCCTATAGCATAAACACGTTATTTATTCTGTGTGGTAAATGCCATATTAAAAAACAAAAGTTAGAATCCTAAACAAAGAATGCAGATAGAGGTTTCACTAAATCTGGACAGGATGCTGGATCTATATTCACTTTATTAAAACTGGGACCCTACATCAATATTTATGAACCTTCCTCAATATTTTTTGTGGAATGTGGCAAAATTTCGGGCAGTGCAACCAATGGAAGCTTGCATTTGCTGCAAAAATCAGGTGTCCGCTACAAAAATATAACTTGTTACTCCTCACTACAAAAATAGTTACCGACATAAAAAAATCCTATAAAATGATTGCATGTTGGCCATTTAGATGGATGGCTGTAAAAATTGACAGCCAGAGTCTGCCAAAGCTCTAGAGTCTCCTGGATTTTTTTTCGTAGCGGAGCAGGACTGTGGGGTCAGTGTCCATTTTGGTGGAGTCTGAGTCATTATAAAATAGACCGAATTATTTTTTGGACCGAATCCAAAAATACCCAACTCTACATCTCTGGCCCAGATGTCACTTATCTACTCTCCCGGATCCCTGACTGTCTGTCCTCCATTCCTCCTTCTTCTCATCACGTCTCCTAAAACTAAATGTGGAGAAAACAGAACTCATCATCTTTCCACCATCCATCTCTACCCTGCCCTGATCTCTCTATCTCAGTCAACGGCTGTACACTTTCACCCGTCCCACAGTCCGCTGTCTTGGGGTAATCCTAGACTTCGCTTTATCTTTCAAACCACACATCCAAACCCTCACCTCTGCCTGCCGCCTCCACCTGAAAAAATCTCTCGCATCCGCTCATCCTCCTCTGCTATGACACCACAAAAATTGCTGGTCCATGCCCTTGTCATCTCCCGCCTAGACTACTGCAACATCCTCTCAGTGGACCTTTCCCCTACACCTCATGCTTCCCCTCAATCATCTGAACTTTCTTGCTGCCCGTTAACTTATCCACACTGTCTCCTGAACTACACTCTCCATTCTCCCGTTGCCTAATCCCTTCACTGGCGTATCCATGTATGCAGGAATTCATTTCAGAGCTAATCCATGACCTAAAAGGAATCTCTCCACGAAATTCCCTCCATATACAATTACTAGCCTAATTTAAAAATATCTCACCATCTACCCCACATCTACCGCTTCCTACAGACACGTTCTCCTATGCTCTCTCCCTTAATCACTACTACACACAACCAGTTCAGAATCTACAGATCGTGCGTTCACCCGGACATCTGGATCTTTTCACTTAAACACCATACACATAGACCTCTCCTCCACTTTATTGCAAGCTTCAAAATGCAAACCTAATGAACTTCATTTCTTCAGGTTGCTATAACCTACATAAACTTGTCCTACTCCTCACTACAGAATGTTACTGCCCTCAACAAATCCTTCAATTTGCCCCTTCCTTGATAGATGTGTAAGCACTTGCGGTAGAGTCCAAACTCGTCCCTCTGTTCGTCGACAGATTGTCATTATCCCTTTTATGTACTCGTTTGAGCATTATTAAGTATGTAACCCTGAATGTACATGCGACCTGGAATCATGGCGCTTTAAAATAAATAATAATAATAATAATACAGTTAGTTCAATGCAGGGCCAAGAGCAGGAGGAATTGGGTCTTGACAGTGCTACTGCTCCCATATCTTCAGCTCATCAGACAAAAAGTATTTGGATGACATGGAGCAGGCAAAGTGTTACCGCAGGGGGAAAAGATTCCGCTCCCATAGCAAACAGACCAGATTTCATCAAAATGTTTCACTTGCTCTCAAAGAAGTAGAAGAGTTCAAACGTTCATCAGAACTGATTGTGGCTGAGGCAATTCCTTTATATCCTGACATTGTTAGAGATGTTGCTATAGCAATCAGTGCTGGCAGCCTATCAGGATAGCTCAAACAGGTCTGTAGCTATAGCAACCAGTGCTAGCAACCTATCAGGAGAGATCACACAGGTCTGTAGCTATAGTGACCTGAGGAGCTGATGCAGCTCATACAAGAGGGGATATCTAGGATTAGGTAGGACACTGTTAATGGACATATATTGCAAAGTGACTTGTTTTTGCAAGATCTTTAACATAAAAAGCAATCCTTGTAGTGAGACAACCCCTTTAACAGGTGAGTAGCCATTGTTTTATTTTTTCTGTTTAATGCGGTTACACTAGTTTGGTTTGTAAACTCTCGGACAACCGCTTTTGATGCCAGTAAAGTCCTCTAAATAGAAGGTTGCGGGTTCCTGCTCCCCTATTAACCTCATCGCTTCTCGGTAAATACTTTGCTTTTATTTGGGTTTTTTTCCATTTGTGTTATTTTCCGTTATACTTTTTCGTTTGTGAACACTGCTCGAACTTTTTTTTTTCTCACTCTTCCAAAAATGGAAATCTCCTGAGTCAGTTGTCTGAGATTAGCAGCAGCTTCCAGGGAAGCTGGATGCGCCTCTGATCTGTAGGATGACAGCCACCGGCCATCTCATTATGAGCAGCTCTCTGAGTGGATGGGACTCTGAGACAAGTATGATCTACAGCAGGCAGGATATTTGGGCTGACAGTTTTAGGGTGACAGTAGATGGGTCTGTTGTATTGGCTGCAACCTAGTACAATATGTCAATCAGTGCAACAATATCTATGCTAACTTGAACAGCTGAACACCATGGGGTTGATCTTTGTAATTCATTTATCTTTATAGATTTGGCATTCGTGGGGCATTTATCTGCTGTGGTGTTCTGCTGCCACATGTAAGGCGTGGTCTCCATTTGTGCTGGTGCTAGATGCATTAAATGGCAGGCACCAATGGTACCAGACATACCTCATGGAATACATTATTTTAATGGAAAAAAATAATTCTGCATGCTATCCTAATTTTTCTATCACGTTTACTTATTTTCTACAGTGTTGTCTACATTCACATTCGTCCCTGTCCCCTTTGGGGCTCACATTCTAAATTCCAGATTAACCTATATGTATGTTTTCTGAAAATGGGGAGAGAAGGGATAACCTGGGCTTGCTGACAGATATGTAGTATGTATAGACAGCTTATGGCAGTCTTTACTCAAGCAAATTGGTAATTTCCTTGCTGGCTAGCATTTCACTGATAGCACTAAATCTTCAAATACAGTGGTCCCACAAGTTACAATATTAAAGGGGTGTTTCGGCACTAACAAAAAAGCTTGGTAACCGGTTGGTGCATGATGAAAAGCAGAAGAATACTGAACTTATAAACACTCTTGTCCCATCACTGTGGCCATCCTGGTGATCTCGGCAGATAATTTCCCCGTTCATTCTTCATGTGAGCACTACCGCCATTCATCGACTACAGTGATCACATACTGGATATACTACGTGTGACTGTAGTTGGTCGCAGTTGTCACATGAAGAATTAATGGGGAAGTCATCTGACGGGAGAATCAGGAAAGCCACAGTGATGGAATGGGATACGTTTTCTACTATTTATCATGCCCCAATAGATTAACAAGCTTTTTTTTTTTTTTATTGTTGGAACACCCCTTTAGTTGGCTCTGGGATGACTATTGTCAATTGTATCCATAACATTAAGGATAACTAGAAATTAGTTAAAATGCCTCAAAATGTCATTCGAACATGATGCAAAATAGATTGATAGTATGTCAGTCCTTACAGAGCTCCAAAGGGTCATGATCGTTGATGTGTGCCTCATAGGGGCATCTGTAACACAGGTTTATGGATGTGGCAAGATCCACTGTTTCCTTGATCAAACACCAGTATACAAACATTGGAAAACATCTGCAGACAGAAGTAGCTGTGGACAAAAACCAGAGCTTCACACGAGGGACAGCAAATAACTTTGTCGTATTGTGGCCAGAAAAACACATACACTTGCATTCAGCTCTGCCGTGATTCGAAGAGCTCTAGTGTAAGGCCACCAGAATAAATCTGAGGGGCTGTTGTTTTCTGTGTTTTGTCTTTTTTTTTTTTTTTTTTTTTTTAACCACAGCTACTTCTGTCTCCAAGCATTTTGCTGGTCATATCCTAGTATTATGGCATTGTGTCCTGTGGTGGAAATATACTTTCAAGTCTGTTTTAATAATTCCTATTCCAGTACTTATCAGGGTGTCTCAGGCTGCCCTTTGCTCCATTATTGACACCATAGGACCTCTGAAGGTGTCCTGTGGTATCTAGCCCAGAGACATTAGCCATGGATTTTCCAAAAACTGTAAGATGGGGAAACCATGAATGGGACTTGGTTTTTCTACCACAACCTACTAATACTCTATCAAGTTGAAACCTTGGGAATTTAGAGGCCCACTAACACCTTGAGCTCTTTATGTTCCTCAAACCATTTCTGAACTATTTTTGCAATGTGGCAGAGTGCATTATACTAATGAAAGAGGGTGCCATTAGAAAATACCAGGGGTACTTGGCCTGAAATAATAAGGTAGGTGGTACATGTCAAAGTAAAATTCACGTGAATTAGGGAAACATTGCCCAGAGCATAACACTGCTTCTGCTTGCTGGCCTTCATACCTTAGTGCATCCTGGTGCCATCTCTTTCCCATGTAATTGATGAGCAATGTCATTCACATGATATAAAAGATGATCTGGTTCAGACGAGGCCACCTTCTTTCATATGGTATGGTCCAATTCTGATGTCCAAGTGCTCATTGTAGGAGATCGGCAAGGGCACTCTGTGTACTTTTTAACTATCACAAGGCATAATGGGAAAGGGTCTGAGAAGCCCAAAGCGCCCTCTGTTGGATGTAACAAATCCTCAATTTGCTTATGACCCACTGAGTCTTGAGAAAGCAAAAAGGATTTTTTAGCCAAGCCAGTATCTCTCATCTACAGACAACGCTGTTTCGGGATTTTTGTCCCTCTTCAGTGCAGAGTAGAGAAGATACTGGCTGGCTGTGTGGGAGGCATCGGGTAGCTCAGGAAGGGAAGATCTCTCCTTAAGGAGAGCACCGAACGAACGGCTTGTAGAGTTTGTTTTGCCTTTTCGCCCTCTACTAAGCATCTGAATATAACAAGGCATTATGGGAAAGAGGCTGAGAAGCCCATAGCGCCCTCTGTTGGATGTAACAAATCCTCAATTTTCCTTTGACACACCGAATTTGTTACATCCAACATAGGGCGCTTTGAGCTTCTCTGCCCCTTTCCCATAATGCCTTGTGATATGCAGATGCTAAGTAGAGGGCGAAAAGGCAAAACATAACTCTACAAGCCGTTCGTTCGGTGCTCTCCTCAAGGGGAGATCGTCTTTTTAACTACACAGGCCCATAATCGGCACACTGCAATGCCCTGTATGTTCTGACACCTTTCTATCACAACCAGCAATAACTTTTCAGCTTTAGGACTAGATGAACCTTTGTTCCCCGTGCACATTAAAAGTCTTGGGTGCTCATGATTCTATTGCCAGTTCACTCCCTGTCACTTTTGCTAACCAATGCATACCAGAAATACCTCACAAGACCTGCTGTTTTAGAGATGCCTTGACCAAGTCCTCTAGATATCACAGTTTGATCCTTGTCGCAGCTATTCAGATCTCACGCTTGCTCATTTTTCCTGATTGCTCATCTGGTACCTAATCCAAATATACTTTTACTGGTACCATTGTAACAAGATTATCAATGTCTCTTAACTTACTTGGTTTAGATGTGTGAGTATAAATATGTGTATATATATATATATATATATATATATATATATATATATATATATATATTTTTATATATATATATATATAATAGTGTAGATATATATATATATATATATATATATATAATGTGTATATGAACAAACAATGCACAGTGATGTCTTTTCGGTACTAATATTTTTCTAATTTTGTTTTCCAGGAGGTACATTGTGCAATGCTGGTGATAAAATCCTTTTGACAGGTGAGACGTCCCTTTGCCTCTAGTTGATAAATCCATGGTACACACTCTGTACACTAATACTGTTTCATTTCACATGACATCTTTTATATCATATGTGGGAGATTGTTATCTAGTATGTGATCTGGCAATTCAACATAGGAGAGTTGAAATCTTGAGAATGTATTGAATTGTATCTGCCATATTTGATGTGACTAAGTGTATGTTCACACGGCTTAAATTGTATTTCGGTGTGCATTTTGCAGCGTATGGCATGTCATACATGGCGAGATGCACGCCACAATTACGGTAATTCATAGCTCTCTATGAGAGCTATGAATTACCGTCGTCTACCCGCACATACAATACGATCATGTTGTACGCGTGCGGGGAGAATTGACACGTCAATTGTTAGCGGCGATTACATGCATTACATTACGTGGAAACAGGCAGTTTAAAATCATATTCTCTTGTATAAAACATCTGGGTGTAAATACTGTAGTGGCCAGAACATGGTGCTTAAAGGGAACCTGTCACATAGGTTGTGCCCCCCTTGCTGAGGACAGCACAAGCTAGTGACAGACATGTTGTTTCCAGCGCTGTGTCCCTTATTCTGTAAGATGCTGGAGTTTTATAGCATTTACCCCTCAAATCTTATTCATGAGCAGGTGTTAGCCCCGCCCACCACAGGCTAGCCCCGCCCACTGACAGTTATTCACATGTTTCTACCTATTCAAAGTAATAGGTTAGTCAGTTGAGGTGGGCGGGGCTAGCATTAGATGTGCAGGGTTTGAAAAAAAACTGACTATCTGAATGATTCTTCTGGCTGAAAACTGCAGATTTGGTAGTAAGTATCATAAAACAGCATCTTACAGAATAAGGGACACAGCGCTGGAAACAGCATGTCTGTCACTAGGCTGTGCTGCCCTCAGCAAGGGGGAATAAACTATGTGACAGGTTCTCTTTAAGTGTTTTTTTTTTTTTTTTTTTTTTAGAAATGGAAAAATATGCTATTACATAATACAAGAAGTAATAATTGGTCCTCATACCTTCCCCAGCTGTTATCTTGTGGTGAGACCTGTCTGTAGCAGTCCGGTCTCTGTTCACTCAGTCCTAGCAGAGATTTTTTTTTGGTCTCAATATGTGACCTCTGCACACATCGGTGACCTCAAAGGTGTTGACATATCACCACTTTAGCCAGTGATTGGCTACAGCGGTCACATCAACATGCTACGTCATTGCTGGAGCTCGGTAAATAAAGACTGGTGAGGGTATTGGGGAACTGTGGACATGGGATTGGTAAGGTGAGCATTTGTTATTTTATTAGTTTATTCAGTCATATGGTGCAAACATATTCTGGAGCACTGTACAGAGATCATCACTTCATGTTGGAGTCAGTCCGTAAATTCCAGACTTATAACCAGTATGTTTTCTTTGCATTTGGGTGGAAACCAGAGTACACAGAGGATGCAAATGCATCCAAACTTCATGCAGGTGTGGCCTTTAATCAGATAATGCTAAAGACTGAGCCACCAATTCTCATTGCCACATGTTTGTAGAGGATTTCATAGGTAAACCCCTTCAAACGTACAAATTGTGTTTAATAGAATTTACCGATGTCCATAGATGATGGTGGAGATGAGCTTATTGGTTTAGGGGTGACTTGTCTTTCTGTCTACTGATGGTGCACATCCACATTGCATTTAGGGCAGAGAGGAACATCCATGCCCTTTCCATTGGCGTGACATTAGTTCATTGTAACCCTGAAAAGTCTGCATGTTTATAAAATTGGCCTCAAAGGTTTTTTTCTTTTCAGCTTTAATTTTGTACATCTCAATATTTTTGTGAACTTGGAGATCCAACATTTTTAGCAAGTCCACAAAATGTCAGTGACATGACACCTCTGAACTCTGCTGAAATGATCCAGTAATACCCGAAGGGGAAGAGGATGTAAGTTATTTTTCATCTCTCTCATTTTCTTAGGCTGTTTAGTTTGTGCAGGCATAGTCACCATTTTGGACTTGTCGGGGAATCTCGAAGATGGGGTCTGTACTGCCGAAAGATTTGCTCTAACTTTAGTCTGGGACTAGCTACGATTACTAGACTGTCTGGTAAGCATGCGCTGATACATACCCTTTTGATTATTTCATTGCAGTGGTCAAGAGGCCCCAGGTACTTGCTGGGAACCCACTTTTCTAAGGCCATGTCCCCACTGCACGGGTTTTTCGGACGGATTTTCAGCCGGTTTGCGGTTTTTTCAGACCGCCTGAAAAACCGGCCGAAAATGAGCACAATTGTGCTCTATGGAAAACCCGTGCAGGAGTCCCCACTGCACGGGTTTTGCCGTCGGACGGTTTTGCCGGCAAAACATTGTAGAAGCACTATCTTCTGTCCGGTTTCCGGACGGAATCTGTGCTTCTCCATGGGAGGGGGGAGGGCTCTTCTCCGCTCATCGCGGAGAAAAGCCGTCGCCCCACCCCCGCGGCCGTGGGGACGGGCGCAAAACCGGACAAATACCGGCCGGCAAACCGGCCGGTATTTGTCCACTGCCGTGTGGATGCGCCCTTAGGGTATGTTCACACGGCTTAACTGTGGGGCGTACAGTACACACCTCAATTACGCCGGTTGTTCGGGAGCTCGCGCCAATGGGCGTAAGCGGCGTGAATAAATGACATGTCACTTATCTCCCCGAGCGTACAATACGATCGTATTGTCCGGCCGGGGAGAGGAGGCGTAATCCATAGTTTTCTATGAGAACAGTGGATTACAGTAACGATTGGGGCGCATTTCGCTCATATTAGAGCGCAGTACGCTCTAAATACGTGGCGAAATGCGCCCCAAAATAAGCCGTGTGAACTTACCCTGAAGGTCACAAAATAGGAGGGAGCTTTGAATCTCTACTCTTGTTTCCTCCTTCCTATTGCTAATGCATCCTCTGATTAAAGTGCCTGGTGCCATACCTGACATTTCTGTTTTAGTAAATCCTTCTGGAGCTTCTTCTCTTATAACTCTGTTGTACTGTTCCTCTGTTATTCCTCCTAAAAATGTGTTAATGAATCAGTCAGCTGGGTGTTACCATTCCAGTTTTTTTAGAGAAGTGTGTTCCCGCCCACACTAACTCTGCCAGCACTGATTGGACAATATGTCACTGTGCAGGGAAACGCCCCCTATTGGTGACACCCATCTGCAAGATTGGTAAGGAATTTGTAGGAGGAATGACAGAAGAACCTAATAACGGATACCTAAGGAAGATGGAAAGAGAATTGTTATTTCATGGGGTACACAAGTTTTTACTAAAACAGATATGTCGGGAATGGCACAGGTCCTCTTTAAATGCAGTGCTGGGGAACAAGGTGTCGCAAGGAAGACAAAAAGGGGAGCTGCCAAACTCTATGTGAGCTGATGTCCTGCTGCACATGAACTCAGCTGAGCCCAAGAGATAAGCCTGCCAGTACCTAGTGAAGAAGCAATCATTATGGAAAAGCAAGTTAGTACTGCTGTCAAAAAGAAAAGAAAATGTGTCCACTAGCGCCTCACAGTCCTCCTGTAGCTATATTCTTCTGCTTAATGGGGATCATAAATATTTTCAGGGAGTGTGATATGGTCCAAGATACCAACTGGTAATGTGGGGAGACAGGGTGCGGCAAATGTCTTGCTTGTATAGGGCCCTAAAATATCCAATGGCAGTCCTGAATGTAGTAGGGACTCTTAGGCCATGTTCACACGGCTTAAACCAGGCCGTATTTCGGTCCGTAATTACGTGGCGGAGTGCGCCTATTACGGGCTGAAAACGTCCTGGTCATTACGGTAATCCACAGTTCTCATAGAGAACTATGGATTACGTCTCCTCTCCCTGCTCGGCGAATCCGCCGCGGGGGGAGATAATTGACATGTGAATTACCAGCGGCGTATACGCGTCGCTGGTAATTATAGTCTATGGACTGGCGAGGTGCTAACCCCCCCTCTCCCGCCCCGCCCCCGGCAACACGGCGTAAATGCGGTGCGTAATTACGTCCCGCAGTTAAGCCGTGCGAACATAGCCTAATGAGTGTGAAGCCCTTCTGAGGGCAGAAGTATTCTATATGGGACCGTGCTGTACTGAAGTGTTCTTCAAACCTATAGCACTCCATATGTTCCAAAACTCCCATCGTGCTCTACAAGTCTTTGGTAGGGTAAGCTGGAAAGCCACAAATAGAGGATCATAGCAGTATGCTGTCGGTATATTGAGGTGACATGTTACATAAGTCACTAGGTACGGGGCAGGACACTGCCCAGTGAATTAATTGACAATATCATAGTGTAGTAATCTGCTATATAATGTCATCTACTGATTTGGTGATTTGCTATCATTGGTGCATGTTTACTGGCTAGATTAAACATTTTAACCAGCATCCTTTGTACATTTTACTTTGAGGCCTTTTATATGCTAATTAAAGGGGTTGTGTCATCGTAGACATAGATGGTATATCGATAAGCTATGCCATTAATGTCAGGTGACGGTCCCACCTTGATCTCCGAAACAGGCCCCTGAAACTCCTCATTATAAATGGAGAAGTGACTGCGCAAGCGCGGCCATGCTCCACTCATTTCAGTGGGAGTTCCAAGTAAAGCCAAGCAATTGTACTTAGAACTTCCATTGAAGTGAGTGAAGAGGGGCTGCACCTGCACAGTCACTTCATTTAGAAGTAGGAGTTTTGGGGTCTGTTCTGAAGATAAGTGCTGGTCCCAGAGATGGAATATTCTATCATTGATGGCATATCCTGTCGATATGCTATCAATGTCTATGATGGCACAACCCTTTTAAAGAATTCTTCTCAAAGTGGGTTTATTATAGGTATCCTTCTAAAATATTTAAGACATTGAACTAGGCTTCTGGCTGTAGTCACGGCTTAAGCATTTTGCTCCTTGCAGCTGTTTGACTTGTGGCTTTTTATTCTTGAATGGGAAATTTTCATAAAATTTTTTCCCTTTTACTTCCTTCAAAGGTGGAGGGGGTTTATGCTTCAGTGATCAAGAACAGTTTTGCAAATTTTCTTTAACAATGATTCTTTTTTTTTTTTTTTTATTCTTTTGATTTATTATCTGATTCTGAAAAATGGATGAGATGTACCAAAGATACAGAAGTGATCATGATACTGACCTTTGAAGGTTAGAGGATAAATATAACCAATGTATTAGGTCAATTCGTATCTTTTGCCAGTTGTTAGGCTCTGTTCACTTTTTTTTTTATTTATATGCTAGGAAAGCTTCTGATGTACCATCTAAATATGACCATACCCTTCCATTACTAGACAGAGGCCAAAAGGGACTCTCTTCTTGTCAAATCTGTAGAAATGGCTGCCTAACATTGGTATTTGTCACCCACAGGCTGTACTTGCATATGTTTAGCGGATATGAAAAGGCTCAGAATGAATCTTTTAAATGGATCTCTTTTTAGTGTATACATGATGGAAGCCAACTTTAAAGGGACTGTCAGCTTTTTTGTTTTTATTTAATAGGAAATCATACAATTTTCTAATATACATGTATTACAAATTCCACTTTTAACCAATGTATTAGGCCCTATCTAGAAAAAAAAATGATATTGCCTATATTCCTGTCCATAGTAAAGGCTATTAAAAAGTAACCGCATGTCTAAACAGTCATGTGACTACATACAGCAGCGTCTTATTAGGTCTTTCAGTGACTGTGGAGAAGCACATTCTTCTCTCCTCTTACTGCTTTGTCTTTTTATAATCATGCTTTATTAAAGGGTTGTCCCACAATAGAATTTGATAGAACATGTTTAGGATATACCATCCAGGTCTGATAGGTGCAAGTCCCACCTATGGGCTTGCATCTATCTTGGGAATGGACCCCTGAAAGTTATGGAGCAGAATGGAGGTCGCACTTCTGCACAACTCTTCATTCTGTTCAATGGGAGTTCCGAGTACAGCCAAGATCATAGCGATATGTCATCAAAGTCTGTGGTGGCAACACCCTTTTAACAATATCACCTAGAGAGACCACAGTGATGCAAGTAACCACACACTGTGAGGAAGTTGCTGGACTAACCATATTAATAATAATTTTTTTTTCTGTCATTATTCTTATTCAGTTACCCAGTTCTTCACAGCAAGCTTCAGGTTGTGGGTGGTTCTGCAGCAGTTATTGGCATATCAGCTGTGCCATACCTAGCAGAGCCTGTTAGGCCTCGAAAATGGAAAGGTTTTAAACAGTTGGACAACACAACAGGAAGTGTCATCACCAGGGTTACAGTGGCTGGAGCAATGAAAGCAGAAAGAGGTGGTTGGTAACCTAGGGAAGCTTGTGTACAGCAGCAGGACATAAGATCTGCAGAATCAGAACAGCATTGTATTTAGTAATAAACTTTATTTACCCTTGCCTGCATGTTTAAAGTTTTGTTGTGTATACCCCTTTAAAGGGGATGTCTCTTGACAGTAGTTGACAATGTTTTATGCTGGTTGCCAAGCAGAGTTTGTGAAATGGAGTGGTGTGTTTCTCCTCCCAGCAGGGAGTATCTTCACTCTCTGCAGACACGCCTTCATAGTGTGCACATGAGGATTCATTCTGTGTGAGCTGGGGGAAGGGAGAGGTTCTCAGCTGTCATTGGAATAATTGGAAGTGAAAAGCTAAATGTAACTCGATAGTGTATATCAAAAATTCCTCGCTCTCTCTGCATCCTTTGTAACTAGAATGGACATTTGACATTCAGGACTTTGGGAAAGATGGGTGATTTTTTTTTTCTCTTGCTCTCTCTCTTACACCATGATATATCCTGCAGATTACTACACCTCTGCCCTCTACAGATCTGCAGAACAAAACTATACGCTTTATCTGTTTGTGTTTACATAAGACTGCACATCTGTCTCACAAGTGGTCTATGTGGGACCTCGTATCTGTCTCACAAAAGTTTTTACGTTTTACTGCACATCAGATTTACATGGGTCTGCCGATGTAAGACGGCACCTCTTACATGGGACTGCTGTGTTTTCCTTTTTACGTGTCTGCTTATGTAAGACTGCACCTCTTACATGGGACTGCTGTGTTTTCCTTTTTACGTTTCTGCTGATGTAAGACTGCACCTCTTACATGGGACTGCTGTGTTTTCTATTTTACGTGGGACTTCTCTCTCTCACCCTCTCTTTCTGGTCATGTTCACTACATCGACCATACTTAGCCAACAGCCAGTAATGCTTTAGTTGGGTGTTACCCGACCTGGGCTCAAACACCAAGTACAAATAAAGCAGCCCGTTCTCATAAACTATAGCACTTTGCTTATGGTAACCAAGGACGTACATGCTTAGATTTTTGGTCCCCTCATTTTGAACTATGATCTTTGTAGCGAGACAACCCCTTTAAGTCCATACAATGACTCCATGTTAATCCCTACTACGGACAGGAATGTAGGCGCTACCATTTTTTTTCTACATAGGGGCCTACTGCATTGGTATAAAAGAGATGCAGGGGCACTATTTTTTATACATGCATAGCAGAAAAGTGTATAACTTCCTAGACAATAGATGACGTTATGGGTTCAAGCTTTCCTGGTAACCAAGAAAAAAAAAAAAGAAATAGTTGTGATAGAAACGTTTAAATTTGGTAGAAGAGGACAACGCCATTGCTTTTAATGGTGTGGAGGGAAGCAAACCTTTTGGCTGCTATTGGTATAAAGCGACGGGCTTTGTGTAGTCTACTGATGATGGCTGCTGGTCTCATGGTATTGAGTCACTGTAATATTACAGCACCCTGAACTTCCCCTGTGCTCTGACCACATCCACCCAGCGCCAGTGTGAGGTAGAGATATTTCTCAGGCATCTATAAATAGACAGTGATAGGAGGGTGCGTGGGCGCAGGAGAGAATTGCGGGGGAGGAAAACCCAGCTATATATAGGTACTTCCTCTCCACCGACACCTAAACTGGAAACGATGCAATCTTCAGAGCATCGCAGAGTGATTTTTTTTTTCATTATCTTCAGACTTTGCTGGTTACGAGGCTGATGTCATCTGACCCTTTGTAATAGGGTTTCAGTTCTTGCTCTTTGGCAGCTAATATTACTGTCTGCGTGCCATTTGTGTGTAATAGATTATTTCATTCAGTGGATTTATTATACTTCTAGACAATATGTGCAGCAATCGTGTAAAATTAAAATGGTAATAGTTGTGGCTGGACCTTGTAGGAATACATTCTACTACAGGAATCAAAGTTCTTGTCTTTTTTTATGTTTCAATTTTTTCTCAATCGTGACTATGAGGCTAGGTTCACCCCGCAATTACGCCGTTGGGGTGGGAGCGGGGGGCTGGCAACTCGCCGGCCCATAGACTTGTATTACCAGCGGCGCGTATACGCTGCTGGTAATTCACATGTCACTTATCTCCCCCCGCGGCGGATTCACCGAGCAGGGAGAGGAGACGTAATCCATAGTTCTCTATGAGAACTGTGGATTACCGTAATGACTGGGACGGATTCCAGCCGTAATTTGCGCACTCCGGCGCGTAATTACGGACTGAAATACGTCCAATTTTAAGCCGTGTGAACATGGCCTGACTCAGTTAATAGAAAGTGATACATGAAGTGTTTGTGCTGTCGCTTCTGTAGTGTACAAGAAGGTAATCTATACAAATGATCTGATCACACTGCTGTAAACTCCGACGGTCATTGATTTCCATACTGAAAGGGCTCATTATAGACCTTTAATAGAACCTGTACTATTTTTTTTTTTTTTTCAAATATCTTAATCACTTACTAATACTAAATTATTTCGAACAGTATATTTTAAAAATATGTTTTAAGGTAACCGGCCAACAGAGGCGTAACTACCCTGTTTCCCCAAAAATAAGAGTGTCATATTAATTTTTGCTACTAGAGACGAGCTAAGACTCAATTTTAGGGGATGTTTTTTTTTCTATTAACAGTAATTCACATTTACTGTTGAACAAAACATCAACATCTATTAATAGGGCTTGTTCACACGACGTTTTTGTGATCCGTTTTACGGATCCGTTTTATGGATCCGCAAAACGGAAACTAACAAATTTTCAGTGTGATTAACTTGCTTTCAATGGCAAAAAACGCATCACTGTTCACACGAGTGATCGCCGATGCGTTTTTCGCGATGCGCTTTTTCGGATCCGTTTTAAGAATTGACATGTCAATTCTTCTTGGTTTTATGCAAAGAAATCCCCATAGGAAAATATGGAGTGCGCTTTTGGCACCGAAAGCGGATCCAAAAGCGCAGCATACATTTGGGTGCGTTTTGGATCCGCTTTCGATGCCCAAAAAAGCATCCCTAAAACGCATTAGATTTAAATTAAATATAACATTTTAATATTTGTTTGGGTTATATTTTGTATCTTTTAATGGGGGGGCTAATTTTTCTGAGCAATGTGCTATTGGAAATGCCTTAATTTTACATGGGTAAAGGAGAGGAGGATATGTCGTAAACCACACGCTCCATAGAATAGCCACCGGATGACCATGACGTCGGGTCTTGAATTAAAAATATTGGTATGATTTGAAAAAAAAAAGGGTTGGGGGCGAGCGAACGGTTTCTAAAATCATAGTGTTTGTACAGTTGATGACACTAGGTAAAAAAGGTTTTTATACCTTGGTCAATTGATAGTTATATTATAATTGTAGTTTGATAGGTGATTTAAATTACATTGAAAAAAACGGATCCAAAAAACGGACCGTAAAAGCATGCAAAACGATCCAATTCGCATCCAAAAAAAGGGGATAGCTGTTGCTTTTCTGATCCGCTTTTTGAATGCAATTTGCACATTTCGCAGTTAAAAGTATCCGTAAACGATCCAAACATCAAACGTCGTGTGAACAAGCCCATATACTGTAGTGATTTCATCACAAACATCACCATAAGCAGCCAAACTCTGAATTTCATAACTAAAAATGCACTCTGTCTTATTTTCGGGAGTGTCTTATTTTCGGGGAAACAGGGTAGAGAAGGCTTGGCCCCATAACAAACTCCCTGCCATCCCTTCCCCCAGCCTTGAACAGTTACCAGTTTATCTCAATAAAGCCGCGTTTACACGGCACAGGCCAAATATTGGTCGGGAAATCCCGACCAGTATTTGGTTTGTTCTTGGCACGTAGGGGGACGGCTAGTGTCCGCGGTTTGCGGATCCAAGCCCTCCCCTTTCAAACCCACCTGCTCATGTTCCCCCTGAAAACCTGGCGGAAGAATGAACATGTTCTAAGTTTTTCGGACCGCTGGCGGTCTAAATAAACGTCTGGCGGAAAATCCATTAAGTGGGGGCCGCTGCACAGATTTTCCATACAGGTCTATGGGATAGTGTTGCTTGTCGGTTTTCAGACGGTTTGTTCAACTGCAAACCGTATGAAATACCAACAAGGAACCGGTGCCGTGGGGACAAGCCCTCATAGTCATGTAGTTACTAGATAATTCAGGGAACAAATACTTCACCATACTTATCACCATCATACTGCTACCAAACAAGTCCCACTATGCTAAGACCAACATTACCAATAACGCTACTACATAAGGATCCGATTATATTACCAGAACACAACCACAAATTATCACCACATAGTGACTAAACAATACCACTATATTATTACTGAATAAAGATCAGTATGCAGAGACCAATATTAACAATAAAGTGATCATGTAGTGATAATTACCAGTTGTACACAGGCTCTGCAGACTGTCTATTACCGCCATATAGTGACCATATATTGGTAGGTACCAGTGTACATAGGCTCTGCACACTGTATATTACACCCATACAGTGATCATATAGGGGAAGATACCAGTGTACACAGGCTCGGCAGACATATAAGTGATTACAGAGCAGTTACATCCAGTGGCTCACAGATGATGTCATCTATGTCTGGAGTCGTTCACTTTTTCTTTTCTTCTGCATCTGGTCCAGACCGCCCTGATTACGTCTCCTGGCCACCACGCAGCGCTGTATAATTTGCACACCAATATCTTAGAGTCCTCAATTTCCCCATGGGTGAGAGAGTGGGTACAGGCCATAGCTCAGAGGTAGTCTCTTAGAGGAGTGGGGAGTAACACAGGACTAACCCCCTGGAGATTGTGCTATGGCCTGTACCCCTCAATCAGATTGTGCAGGCGGAATTCCACCCTTAGATCCCTGGTGGATAGGGTGGTAGGCCTGAGGTATGTAGGCTGGCCCCGGGCCGGTTCCTGGGTGGACCCAAGGTAGATAGGTTGGTAGAACCCAGGTAGGTAGGTAGCCCTTATTAGGTTGGTAGGCAGGGCCCCATTAGAAGAAAAAAATATATAAACTCACCTCTCCCTATTCTGCTAATGAAGCCCTTCACAGGCGATCGATGATATGATGTCGTTACAACCCATGCGTTATGACGCACAGGCGTGCTAGACTGAAGAGCAGGACAGAGCGCTGGTGGCTCTTTGCTCCATGAAGCACTTTAACTGTTTGCATGTCCCAAGGACACGCAAACATTTAACCTGATTGCACAGACCCGAGAATCGCAGGCACTTGCCCTCGATCCCTGGAACCTGCCTCTGAACAATCGGGACAGAGGACCCGGGCGTTCTGAGCCAGGCCCCCTGTGAGAGCAGGCCTTGTAGCCGCTGCTATAGTAGTAGTTACGTCTCTGCCTATCACATTGAACATGCTACATGATGGTGGTGGCATGTTATAATGCAGAAAGAGCTGAGCAGATTGATACATTGTTCTTTGGGGAAAAGATTCAGTAGTAGTGTTTTATCATGAATCTATCTGCCTAATGTGGGCTGAGTCGTCCAGTAGGCGGTCTTGTCAGTGCTTGACAGCATTTCTTGTGTAATTGTGCATACAGAAATAGCTGTCAATCACTGATAAGACCGCCCACTGCAGTTTTTAACCCAGAATAAGCAGGGATTTAAATGAATAAAATGCATTTTCTACTGAATCTACAAAACTATACATCAATCTTCTCAATAACATGCTGCTACCAGGTCAGATAGCATGTGCCATCATTTTAAATGCAACACCAATATACAGGCGATGACTGTCCTATGGCATGATTTATCAGGCCAAGCCACCTTATTCTTTTGCTCTGTTGTCCAGTTCTGATGCTCCCATGCCAATTGTAGTAGATGCTTTAAAGGGGTTGTCTCACTACATTGATTCCTCTAACCACAGTCTTGTTTTCTTAGTTTCATTATTGAATTCAGTGTTTACTGGCTTTACCGGCTTCTGCTGGCCTGCAGTGATGAGCTGCTGAGGATAACTGGTCTGTAGCTATAGCAACCAGCACTGGCAGCCTATCAGGAGAGATCGAACAGGACTGTAGCTATAGCGACCCGAGGAGCTGATGCAGCCCATATGAGAGGGGATATCTAGGAATAGGTAGGACACTGTTAATGGACACATATTGCAAAGTGACTTGTTTTTACAAGATCTTTAATATAAAAATCAATCCTTGTAGTGAGGCAACCGCTTTAAGTCTTGGATAGCAGTTAGAACAGGTTCTCTGACTTGTCCGTATCTGTACAGCTTCATACATAGTAAGCCATGATGCATTATGTCTTCTGTCAGCTAGTGTCATGCTTCGGATTCTACTTTGACTCGAACAGAAGTAAGCTGAATTTTGCCCGAATGTCATTGGTCTGCCAGTCAGAGTGATAAAACCAAGACTTTTATTCTGCAGATCTCGCCACAGAGGCGTCCAAAAGGAAACCTGCCAACGTCTAAGATGCACAACAGTGTCTTTTCTCCTTACGATCATAATCTCTTTATTGACCAGATGACTGTCAGCCAGCCTTCTCCTGATGTAACAACCTTTTTTTCTTTTATGTACTTAGCATTACCCATTTTAGAAGTTCAAGCCAAACTAGCTCTTTAGGTTTGGAACAGACAGGCTAGACTTTACTCTCCAGGTGAGCCCTGGTTGCCCAGGGATCTTGTCAGTTTACCAGTTGACCTTTTTTGACCACTTTTGGTAGATATTCACCATGGCATACTGAGAACACCACACATGACTTGTCATGTCAAACATGGTCTGACCTAGTCATCCAGCCATCAGAATTTGGCCCTTGTGAACGTCACTGAAGTCCTTATAGTTGCCCGTTTTTTCTACTTCCAACATATCACTTCCAAGAACTGCTGCCTACTGTTGGTCCTTCTTAGCAACAAATATGTCACTGAAACCATGCCCAGTGCATTCATAAGATTGCAACCGTAATGTCTCAACTGTATCAGAAATATAGGAGTTCTTCGCTTTAGACAATCCCTTCTTCTGTGAAGTATCCCAAGACAATAAATGTATCATTGTATTTTAGTGCTTACAAGGACCAAACTTAAAGTTTTAGCTTTAATACAAAAAGGTACAGTACTTACATACAATACAAGTGAAAGATACAATAAGGTGACATACATACTTGCAATAGCAGTTAAAAAATAAAAGGGATAAGTCTCAGAAAACACCTAACATTTACAAAGGTAGGTGATCTTCTGTCCTGGGTTAAGTAAATAATTGGGACACAGCTGAGCTGTGAATGCAGTTTTCCCCTGGAAAACATTTTATAACTTGAACAATCGGTTCAGATTTTAAAGCTGCCCATGAGCTTATTAGGGTAATTTGTTGTCGCTGACTGGCTGATTAGGTGATGAGGAGGAAGATACAAGAATACCTCATTTTACGTGTCACTTTGACCCCTTGTGATGGGGTTTGGAGGGATTGATAGACTTGGATGGATAAACCCTCTTCTGCCATTCTTCAAAGTAGATCTAACTCCAGGCCCCATTTCAAAAGTCGCAGTTTGGGGATAACCTGTCACCCCCAATAAACAAGTTCATGGTTTATGACCGGAGTTAACGATGCTTGAATAAACCAGCTTGTAGACAGGGAATACACATAATCGATCTGAAGCGAGGGGGGTATACATAAACAATCTGTAGTCACTGGGATATACTGTATATAACTAATTTTCCTATCACACCATATACATAACAGACAATTCATCCTTAAAGTCTGCACGTTGGTCCGTAATGCCTATACATTTATTTATTCTGGAAGGCAGAGGGAATGTATGGAGCTGAAATCCCAAGGTCTGTTAGTGAATGGTGTGTGTTTACACATGCCTATGGAAATGTTAATGTCTATCAAGCTAATCTTAGCTAAGGTTCGGTTCATCTGGTTTAACCATATAGCTCTACAGCCACATTCTGTATCACCAACGTTTAGAGGATTGCACATTGTGCCCTGGCGACACTTGCAAACAATAATAGTGATTGTTTAGTGACTTAGGTATTCTCTTGTAGTGTTCACATGGTCGGAAGGGAGGGGTATAGGGATACAAAGGGTGAGCATTGTCTTTGGCACAGGGTGTGTAAGGGGAATCTATCGTGCAGTTTTATTGCAGTCACATCCCCTTGTCAGTTCTGCGAGCAGCTTGTTCTGTGACAGTCGCCCCTCGTCCCTCATTCATTTAGAACATCACCATGTAGAATTAGCATGGAGGGTTCCAGAGCGTACTCATCTTTGATTACAATCCATCTTTAAATGATTAGTAATTCTTACTTTGCATGTTCTTGTAGATTAGAAGTGTTATACATTGCTTATTGGCTGCACATTTTGCAAAACTATTCTTTTTGTGTAGTAGTCAAAAGTAATGTAATACTGTTGTAATACAATTGCAACTTTTGGTGACTGATGCATTACAGGCACGTTGAGTTACACACACTGGAGCCATGCTAGTCACATTCCATATCAATACAATGACTCACACAAAGGGAGCAGTCATGTTGAATAAAATCATCACTCGTACCTTCAAGGGTCTGTAGAAAGTACTTACACCACTTAGTCATGATATTAATCCCACCTGCCTAATAATGTGTAGGTCCTCCTCCTCATGCCTCAAAAACAACTCTGACTGTTTGAGGCAGGGATTCCACAAGACCTCTGAAGGTTTCATGTGGGGTCTGAAGGCAAGATGTTATGGAAAACGGTTGACCTATCCTGATATGTTTATTTTAGGAAAACCTTGTGTTCCCTGTGAAATAACAATTCTGTAGCATCTTCTTTGACAACTCTGTGTGGTGTTAAAGAGAACCTGTTACATAATTTTTGCCTCCCTTGCTGAGGGCAGCATAAGCTAGTGGCAGACGTGCTGTTTCCAGCGCTGTGTCCCTTATTCTGTAAGATGCTGAAGTTTTTGTGTATTTAATGCTCAAATCTGCAGTTTTCAGCCAAAAGAGTCATTCGAAGAGTCCTTCAGAGTGTCAGTTTTTTTCAAACCCGGCCAATCGGAGGCTAGCCCCGCCCACCTCAACTGACAACCCTATTACTTTGAGTTGGTAGAAACATGTGAATAACTGTCAGTGGGCGGAGCTAGCCTTTGGTGGGTGGAGCTAAAGCCTACTCATGAATAAGATTTAAAGGGTAAATGCTCTAAAACTACAGCATCTTACAGAATAAGAGACACAGCGCTGGAAACAGCAGGTCTGACACTAGCTTGTGCTGTCCTCAGCAAGGGCAGGTTGCCTTTAAACCTCTGCCAATCCTTTTAGAAATGTTATTATTACTGAATCTGTTGGGTGTTACCATTCCAGTTTTCACTGTCAGCACTAATTGGACAATGTCAGACTGTATGGGACACACCCCAACTGGCAACACCCATCTGACAGATTCAACAATACATTTCTGGAATGAATAATAGAGCAGCACAGCACATAACGGTTATTAGACAAGATGCTCCAGAATTATTTCACAGCGGACACAGGTATTTACTAAAGCAGACATATGAGGCCTGACGAGAGGGAACCTGTCACATTGAACATGCTATCTGATCTTAAAGCAGCATGTTATAGAGTACAAGGAGCTGAGCAGATTGATTACATACAGTGAGGAAAATAAGTATTTGATACTCTGACAATTTTGCAAGTTTTACCACCTAGAAAGAATGGAGATGTCTGTAATTTTTATCGTAGATAAACTTCAACTGTGAGAGACAGAATCCAGAAAATCACATTTTATGATTTTTTACATAATTCATTAGCATTTTATTGCTAATGTATTTGATCACCTATCAACCAGCAAGAATTGTGACTCTAACAGACCTGTTAGTTTTTTCTTTAGAAGCCCCTCCTAACTCTGTATCATTACCTGTATTAATTGCAACTGTTTGAAACTTGCCACCTGCATAATAGAAACTGTACAACACTAAAATCAATCACCACTCTAACCCTCTCCACCATGGCCAAGGGACCCAAGAGCTCTCTAAGGGTGTGGGGGGACCCCAACCCCAGGGATAATACTGTTTACTGCACAAAGATGGGAATGGTCTACAGCAGCGGCCCCAACTTTTTTCCACCCGGACCGGTTTGTGCTTGACAAATTTTTCCAACGGGGCCCCCCAGTTGGGGGGCGGGGTTATGGAGGAGGTTGGATGTTAGAATACACACCAAAAAAAAACCCCAAAAAAGGTATACTGTTTAATTTAGGGGATACTCGTATGAGGTAACCTGGGGATGTTTTGTAAGCTCTGTGGTCTTGCATCTATACATGTGTATAATATACATATTGAATAAGCTCTGTCATTATAGGGTATATGCCCCCTGTAATAATAAATAAATTATAGGCCCCCCTGTAGTGATAATTATACTTAGCTCTGCACCCTAGTAGGATAGTGATACATAGCTAGATGCCCCAGTAGTGATAGTGATACATACATAGCTGCCCCAGTAGTGACTAGTGATACATACATAGCTGCCCCAGTAGTAGTAGTGATACATAGGCTAGCTGCCCCAGTAGTGATAGTGACTACATAGCTAGCTGCCCAGTAGTGATAGTGATACATAGCTAGCCTGCCCACAGTGTGATAGTGGATACATAGCTAGCACTGCACCTGTTGTGATAGTGATACATAGCTGCCCCCCCAGTGTGATATTGATACATGATAGCTGCCCCCTAGTAATGATAGTGATTAATAGATGCACCAGTTTGTGATAGCGATAATAGCTGCCCCAGTAGTGATAAGTGATACATAGCTGCACCCATGTAGGTGATAGTGATACATAGCTGCCCCATGTACTAGTGATAACATAGCTAGCTGCCCCAGTGAGGACTAGTGATACTTAGCTAGCTGCCCCAGTAGTGATAATTGTTTAACATAGCTGCCCCAGTAGTGATCGTGATACCTTAGCTAGCTGCACCAGGTAGTGATAGTGATTACATAGCTGACCCAGTAGTGAAGTGTACATCTGCCCCAGTAGTACTGTTGATACATAGCTAGCTGCCCCAGTAGTGATAGTTGATACATAGCTTTAGCTGCCCAGTAGTGATAGTGATACATAGCTGCCCCCTGTAGTGATAGTTAATACCATTGCTGCCCCCAGTAGTGCTGTGATACATAGCTATAGATAGCTGCCCCAGTATTGATAGTGATACATAGATGCCCAGTAGTGATAGTGGATACATAGCATTCTGCCCCAGTAGTGATAGTGATACTTAGCTAGTGCCCCAGTAGTGATAGTGATACATACATAGATGCCCCAGTAGTGATGAGTGATACATAGCTAGATGCCCTGTAGCGAGAGTGATAATAGCTAAGCTGCCCCAAGTTGTGATAGTGATACATAGCTAGCACTGCCCCAGTAGTGATAGTGATACATAGCTAGCTGCCACACAGTAGTGATAGTGATACATAGCTAGCTGCCCCAGTAGTGATAGTGTTACATAGCTAGCTGCCCCAGTAGTGATAGTGATACATTAGATAGCTGCCCCAGTAGTGATAGTGATACATAGCTAGCTGCACCAGTAGTAGATGTATGAACATAGTAGCTGCCCCAGTAGTGTAGTGATACATAGCTGCCCCAGATAGTGGATAGTGATACATAGCTGCCACAAGTAGTGATAGTGATACAGTGCGTGCGCAGTAGTACTAGTGAGTACATAGTTGCTGGCCCAGTAGTGATTAGTGATACATAGTAGCTGCCCACAGTAGGGAATAGTGATTAAAAGCTGCCCAGTAGAGAATAGCGTGATACATAGCTGCCCACAGTAGTGTTAGTTGATACCATAAACTAAGCTGCCACAGTAGTGATAGTGTTACATAGCTAGCTGCCCCAGTAGTGATAGTGATACTTAGATAGCTGCCCCCAGTAGTGATAGTGATACCATAGCTGCCCAGTAGTGATCAGTGATACATAGGATGCCCAGTAGTGACAGTGATAAATAGATAGCTGCCCCAGTAGTGATAGTGATACATAGATTGCCCCCAGTAGTGATAGTGATACATAGCTAGCTGCACACAGTAAGTGTTAGTGAATAATAGCTAGCCTGCCCCAGTAGATGTCTAGTGATACATAGCTGCCCCACAGTAGTAGTGATGATAGCTGCCCCCCAGTAGTAGTGATGATAGACTGACCCCCAGTGTAGTGATGATAGATGCCCCCAGTAGTTGTGATAGATTGCTGCCCCCTGTAGAAGTGATAATAGCTGCCACCCAGTGAGTAGTGATATTAGCTGCCCCCAGTCGAGTGATTGATAATAAGCTGACCCCCAGAAGTAGTGATACATAGCTTGCCCCCAGTTGTAGTGATACATAGTGGCACCCGTAAGTAGTAGATTACATAGCTGCCCCCCAGTAGTAGTGATGATTGCTGCCCCCCCGTAGTAGTGTTGTTAGTCTGCCCCCGTTAGTAGTGATGAAGCTGCCCCCCCCGGAGTAGTGATGATAGCTGCCCCCCAGTAGTATTGATAGATAGCTGCACCCCCCCCCCAGTCCCCCACCACCCAGTAGTATTGATAGAAGCTGCCCCCCCCACGCATCTAGTAGTAGTGATAGTTGGCTGCCCCCCGTAGTTGTGGATTAGCTGCCCCACCAGTAGTAGTGTTAGCTGCCCCCCCAATAGTAGTGATAGATAGCTGCCCCAGTAGAGTAGTAGTGAATAGCATGGACTGCCACCAGTAGTAGTCGATACATAGCTGACCCCCAGTAGTAGTGTTAGATAGATGCCCCCCAGTAGTAGTGATAGTAGCTGCCCCCCAGTAGTAAGTGATAGTTAGCTGCCCCCGTAGTAGTAGTTGTAGATTGGCTGCCCCCCCAGTAGTAGGTATAGATAGCTGCCCCCCAGTAGTAGTGATAGATAGCTGCCCCCACTAGTAGTAGTGATGATAGCTGCCCCCGTAGCTCAGTGATGATAGCTCGCCCCCCAGTGTATTGATATAGCTGCCCACAGTAGTAGTGATAAATTAGCTGCCCCCCCCCAGTAGTAGTGATAAATATAGCTGCCCCCCAGTTGTAGTGATGGATAGCTGGCCCCAGTAGTGATAGATAGCTGCCCCCCAGTAGTAGTAGTGATAGATAGCTGCCCCCGAGTAGTGATAATACACTCACGGCCACTTTATTAGGTACACCATGCTGAGTAGGGTTGGACCCCTTTTGCCTTCAGAATGCCTCAATTTTCGTGGCATTAGATTCAACAAGGTGTTGCACAATGATGTCAATTGGTACCTAGGGGCCAAAAGAGTGCCAAAGAAAATATTCCCCCACACCATGAACACCACCACCAAAGCCTGGAACACGTTGATCAAGGCAGGATGGATCCATGCTTTCATGTTGTTGACGCCAAATTCTTACCCGACCATCCGGAATGTCGCAGCCAGAAAATCGAGACTCATCTGACCAGGCAACGGTTTTTCAAATTTTCTACTGTCCATTTCGATGAGCTTGGGCAAATTGGTAGCCTCAGTTTCCTGTTCTTAGCTGAAGAAAGGAGTGGCAACACCGGTGTGTACTTCTGCTGCTGTAGCCCATCTGCCTCAAAGTTTCACCGTACTGTGCGTTCAGAGAGTATTCATGCCTACCTTGGTTGTGAAAACGGGTGGCTATTTGAGTCACTGTTGCCTTTCTTTCAGCCTCGAACCAGTCTGCCCATTCTCCTTTGACCTCTGGCATCAACAATGCATTTCCGCCCAAAGGACTGCCGATCACTGGTTGTTTTTTCTCTTTTTCGGACCATTCTCTGTAAACCCTAGAGATGGTTGTGTGTGAAATGCCCAGGAGGTCAGCAGTTTTGAAAATACTCAGACCAGCCCTTCATACTGGCACCAACAACCATGCACGTTCAAGGCACTCAAAATCTCCTTTCTTCACATACTCGATGCTCCCGGTTTGAACTGCAGCGAGATTGTCTTGACCATGTCTACATCCAAATGCACTTGAGTTGCCGCCATATGATTGGCTGATTAGAAATTAAGTGTTACACGAGCGTTGGACAGCCTCACCTCCTGGTACATAATATAGTGGCGGGTGAGTGTGCTGCCCCCCAGTAGTAGTGATGAAAGCAGTGCACCCCAGTTGAGTAGGATTGATGGCTGCCCCCAGTAGTAGTTGATGATAGCTGCCCCCAGTAGAGTGGATGATAGCTTGCCCCCCAGTTTCAACCAGTGTAGTGATAGATGGCTGCCCCCAGAGTAGTGTTAGATAGCTGCCCCCAGTAGTAGTGATGATGTGCCCCCAGTTGTAGTGATGATAGCTGACCCCCAGTAGTAGTGATGATAGCTGCCCCCCTGTAGTAGCGATGATAGCTGCCACAGTAGTAGTGATTGATAGCTGCCCCCCATAGTAATGATAGAAGATGCCCCCAGTCAGTAGTGATACCATAGCTGCACCCCAGTAGTTAGTGATACATAGCTGCCCCCAGTCAGTATTGTTGATAGCTGCCCCAGTAGTAGTGATGATAGCTGCCCCCCTGTGTAGTGATGATTAGCTGCCCACCAGTAGTAGGGTGATAGCTGCCCCCCAGTTGTAGTGATGATTGGGCCCCCCAGTTAGTAGTGATAGTAGCTGGCCCCCCAGTAGTAGTAGTGATAGATAGCTGCCCCCCCCAGTAGTAGTGATAGATAGCTGCTCCCCCAGTAGTAGTGATAGATATCTGCCCCCCAGTAGTAATGATAGATTAGCTGCCCCCCAGTAGAGAGTGATAGATAGCTGCAACAGTTGTTGTGATAGATAGCTTGCCCCCCTAGTAGTTGTTATAGATAGCTGCCCCAAGTAGTAGTGATAGATAGCTGCCCCCCAGTAGTATGTGATGATATTGCTGCCCACCAGTAGTAGTGGATGATGCTGCCACCCCAGTGAAGTCACGTGATAATAGCTGCCCCCCAGTTGTAGTGTACATACTGCCCCCCTAGTAGTTGTGATAATAGCTTGCCCCCCAGTTTTAGTAGTGATAATAGCTGCACCCCAGTAATAGTGATGATAGTGCCCACCCAGTAGTAGTGATAGATTAGCCTGCCCCAGTTAGTAGTGATTTAGATAGCTGCCCCCAGTGAAGTAGTAGTGATAATACACTCACGGCCACTTTATTAGGTACACCCATTGCTAGTTAACGGGTTCGGACCCCTTTTGCCTTCCAGAACTGCCTCAATTCCTTCGTGGCATAGATTCCTCAAGGTGTTGCAAAAGATGATCAATGGTACCAAGGGGCCCAAAGAGTGCCAAGAAAATATTCCCCACACCATGACACCACAACCACCAGCCTGAACCGTTGATACAAGGTCAGATGGATCCATGCTTTCATGTTGTTGACGCCAAAATTCTGACCCTCCATTTCCGAAATCTGTCGCACAGAAGAAATCGAGACTCATCGACCAGGCAACGTTTTTTCCAATCTCTTACTGTCCAATTTTCGATGAGTTTGGCAAATTGGAGCCTCAGTTTCCTGTTCTTAGCTGAAGGAGTGGCACCACGGTGTGGCTCTTCTGCTGCTGTAGGCCCATCTGCCCATCAAAGTTCACCGTAATGTGCGTTCAGTGTTGCTCTTCTGCCTACCTCTGGTTGTTAAGGGTGTCTATTTGAGTCAAACTGTTGCCCTTTCTATCAGCTAGAACCTGTCTGCCCAATTTATCCTTTGACTTCGGGCATCAACAAGTGCATTTCAGCCACACAGGACTGCCGCTCACTGGATTGTTTTGTCTTTTTCGGACCATTCTCTGTTAAACCCTAGAAGATGGTCTGTGTGTGAAAATCCAGCCAGATCAGCAGTTTTGTAATACTCAGACCAGCCCTTCTGGCACCAAACAACCATGCCACGTTCAAAGGCACTCAAATAACCTCTTTCTTCTCCCTTACTGATGCTCGGTTTGAAAACTGCAGGAGATTGTTTGACCATGTCTACCATCCTAAATTGCACTGAGTTGCCGCAATGATTGGGCTGAATTAGAAATTAAGTGGTTAACGAGCAGTTGGATAAGGTCTGTACCTAATAAAGTGGGCCGGTGAGTGTAGCTGCCCCGATGTATATTAGTGAGATAGCTGCCCCCAGTAGTAGTGATAGATCTGCCCCCCAGTAGTTAGTGATAGATAGCTTGCCCCCAGTAGTAGTGATGATGATAGCTGCCCCCCAGTAGTAGTGTTGATAGCTGCCCCCCTGTAGTAGTGATAGATAGCTGGCCCACCCAGTGTAGTGATAGATAGACTGCCCCCGAGTAGTTGTTGATGGATAGCTGCAAAAGTAGTAGTGATGGATAGTGCCCCCGTGTAGTTACGTGATAGTTAGCTGGCCCCCTAGTTAGTTTGGTAGTAGTGATAGATAGCTGCCCCACCAGTAGTAGTGATAGATTGCTGCCCCGCTGTATTAGTAGTGATATACATAGCTGCACCCCAGTGTAGTTGTGGATACATAGTGCCACCCAATTAGTAGTGATGATAGCTGCCCCCAGTAGTTAGTGTTGATAGCTGCCCCCCAGGGAGTAGTGATGACAGCATGCCCCCCAGTTAGGTAGGATGATTAGCTGCCCCCCCCCACGTCAGCTACCGTGTTAGAATAGCTGCCCCCCCCCACACAGTTCTGTAGTGATACATAGCTGCCCCCCCGTAGTAGTGATAGATAGCTGCCCCCCAGTAGTAGTGATAGATAGCTGCCCCCAGTAGTAGTGATAGATAGCTGCCCCCCCCCCAGTAGTAGTGATAGATAGCTGGCCCTCCACAGTTTGGTAAAGTGATACATAGCTGCCCCACCAGGAGTAGTGATACATAGCTGCCCCCCGTAGTAAGTGATATATAGCTGCACCCAGTAGTAGTGATGATAGCTGCCCCCAGTTGTAGTGATAGATAGCTGCCCCCAGTAGTAGTGATAGATAGCTGCCCCCAGTAGTAGTGATAATAGCTGCCCCAGTAGTAGTGATAGATAGCTGCCCCCAGTAGTAGTGATACATAGCTGCCCCCCAGTAGTAGTGATAATAGCTGCCCTCCAGTAGTAGGTTAATAGCTGACCCCCCCAGTAGTTGGGATAATAGTAGCCCCCACCGAGTAGTAGTGATTAGATAGCTGCCCCCCTTTAGTATTGTTAGATAGCTGCCCCCCAGTAGTAGGGTTAGATAGCTGCCCCCCAGTAGTAGTGATAGATGGCTGCCCCCCAGTAGTAGTGATGATAGCTGCCCTCCAGTAGTAGTGATAGATGGCTGCCCCCCAGTACTAGTGATACATAGCTGACCCCAGTAGTAGTGATAGATAGCTGCCCCCCAGTAGTAGTGATAGATAGCTGCCCACCCAGTGAGTCAGTCGATAGATAGCTGCCCCCCAGTAGTAGTGATAGATAGCTGCCCCCCAGTAGTAGTGATTACATAGCTGCCCCCCAGTAGTAGTGATAGATAGCTGCCCCCTAGTGTAGTGATAGATGGCTGCCCACCCAGTAGTAGTCGACCTAACTAGCTTGCCCACCGTATAGTAGGGATAATAGCTGCCTCCCAGTAGTAGTGATGGATAGCTGCCCCCCAGTAGTAGTGATGGATAGCTGACCCCCCCAGTAGTTAGTGATGGATAGGCTCGCCCCCCTGTAGTTAGTGATAATAGCTGCCCCGAGTAGTGATAGATAGCTGCCCCCTGAGATAGTTGTGTTAGATAGCTGCCCCCCCAGTAGTTGTGATAGATAGCTGCCCCCAGTAGTAGTGATACATAGCTGCCCCCCCGGAGTAGTGATAATAGCTGCCCCCCAGTTGTTAGGGATAAAAGTGCCCCCCAGTAGTAGGAAGATAATAGTCGGAGCCCCACAGTAGTACGTGATAGATAGCTGCCCCCCCAGTAGAGTAGTGATAAGATAGCTTGCCCCCCAGTAGTAGGGATAATAGCTGCACACCAGTAGTAGTGATAGATAGCTGACCCCCAGTAGTAGTGATACATAGCGGCCCCCCAGTTGTAGTGATAATAGTGCCCTCAGTAGTAGTGTTAGATAGGCGGCCCCCAGTAGTAGTGATAGATAGCTGCCCCCCAGTATTATTGATAGATAGCTGCCCCCAGTAGTAGTGATAGATAGCTGCCCCCCAGTTGTAGTGATACATAGCTGCCCCCCAGTAGTAGTGATGATTAGCTGCCCCCCAGTAGTAGTGAAGATGGGCTGCCCCCCAGTTGTATTGATAATAGCTGCCCCCCATTAGTAGGGATAATAGCTGCCTCCAGTAGTAGTGATGATAGCTGCCCCCCAGTAGTAGTGATGATAGATGCCCCCCAGTAGTAGGGATAATAGCTGCCCCCAGTGTTGTGATGATAGCTGCCCCCCAGTAGGTAGGGGATAATAGATGCCCCCCCAGTAGTAGTGATAATAGCTGCCTCCCAATAGTAGTGATGTTAGCTGCCCCCAGTAGTAGTGATGATAGCTGCCCCCTGTAGTAGTGATAATAGCTGCCCCCCAGTCAGGTCAGGGTTAATAGCTGGCCCCCCAGTAGTTAGTGTGATAGCGTGCCCCAGTAGTAGGAGATAATAGCTGCCTCCCAGTAGTAGTATGATAGCTGCCCCTCCCAGTAGTAGTGGATGATAGATGCCACCCCAGTTAGTAGTGATGATAGCTTGGCCCCCAAGTCTAGTAGTGATGATAGCTGCCCCCCAGTGAGTAGTGATAATAGTGCCCCCCAAGTAGAGGGATAATAGCGGCCCCCCTAGTAGTAGTGATGATAGCTGCCCCCCAGTTGTTGTGATGATTAGCTGCTCCCCAGTAGTAGTGATGATAGCTGCACCCCCAGTAGTAGGGATAATAAGCTAGCCTGCCCCCAGTAGTAGTGTATGTGCTAGCTGCCCCCAGTAGTAGTGATGATAGCTGCCCCCCAGTAGTAGGGATGATAGCTGCCCCCCAGTAGTAGTGATAGATAGCTGACCCCCGGGAGTAGTGATGATAGCAGCCCCCCAGTAGTAGTGATGATAGCTGCCCCCAGTGTGTAGGTGATAATAGCTGCCCCCAGTAGTAGGGATTAATATGCTGCCCCCCATTAGTCGTGAGGATAGCTGCCCGCCCAGTTAGGTAGGGATGATAGCTGCCCACCAGTTAGTAGGATGATAGCTGCCCCCTCCCAGTAGTAGTGCATACATAGCTGCCCCAGTAGTTTTGATACATAGTGCCTCCCCAGTAGTAGGATAATAGCTGCCGTCCCAGTTAGTTGTATGATTAGCTGCACTCCCAGTAAGTAGTGATAACATAGCTGCCCCCCAGTAGTAGTGATACATAGCTGCCCGCAGGAGTAGTGTTACATAGCTACCCCAGTAGTAGTGATTAATAGCTGCCCCCCACAGTAGTAATGGATAATAGCTGCCCCCCAGTAGTAGTGATACATAGCTGCCCCCCAGTAGTAGTGATGGATAGCTGCCCCCCAGTAGTAATGATGCACAGATAGCTGCCCCCCCCAGTAGTGACAGAGGGGACATCTACCTGGCAACAGGGGGGCACTCCTGGAAAACAAGGGGGCCCTACCTGGCAACAGGGGGGGCACAAACCTGGCAACGGGGGAAAACAAACCTGGCAACAAGGGGGGCACTCCCGGGAAACCCGAGGGGGCATTTTCCTGGCACAGGGGGCATTTTACCTGGCAACAAGGGGGGGCATCTACCGGGCAACAGGGGGGAATTTCCGGGGAAAACAGAGGGGGCATTTCCGGGCCCAACAATGAGGGCACAAACCTGGAAAAAAGGGGGGCATACCGGGCAAACAATGGGGGCACCTACCTAAAAAAACAATGGGGGCACCTCCTGGCAAAATTTGGGGGGCACCCCTGGAAAAAAAAAGGGGGGGAAACCTACCGGGGCTACAGAGGGGGCATCTATTTGGGCTAAAAGGGGGGCCATTCCCCCTGCCGTAAGGGGAAATCCCTGTTTAGGGGGGGTTTACTACCGGGGAAAAAAAACCCTCTACCTGGCTTTTTTCCAAAGCCGTTATGCAGTTAGGGGGAGGGTGTGGTTTTTTAAGGGGCGTGGCATACCGAAAAGAGGGGGTTTGTCCATGCACTTTTTTTGGGCCCGGGGGCGGGGCTCGCGCGACGCCCCCCTTACGGTCCCTTATTTTTTTTCTTTTTCAAAAGTTGGCAACTTTCCCCAATTAGTAATATATAAAAGCGGGCCCCCAGTAGTATTGATTTATTTTTGCCCCCGTAGGTAGTATAAAATTGCTGCCCCCATAGTAGTGATTTATGGGTTTCCCCCTTTGTAGGAATAAAAGCTGCCCCCAGTGAAATTGATATTTAGTCCCCCAGTAGTAGTGTATACGCTGCCCCCAGAAAGTAATGATAGAAGCTCCCCCCAGTATTTAAAGAAACATACTGCCCCCATTAGTGGGAAATATTTTGCTGCCCCGTAGAAATTTAAAAAGTTAATATAGCTGCCCCCATTTGAAATTTGGTATATAGCCCCCCCAAATTAGAAATTTAATTATACAGCTCCCCCCCCAGTAGTAATGATTATAGCTGGCCCCCAGAAAGTAGTGTTTACTAGCTCCCCCCCCAGTAGTGTTACATACTTTAGCTGTTTCCCAATAGGCCGCCGGGACTTTTAAAAAAAAAAAAAAGAAATAAGAATTAGTCACTCACCCTTTTCCCCCTTCCCGGCCCAGTCCCCCTCCCAGCAGCCCACATCTGACATCACCGAGCGGCGCGGGGGGTGTACGTCAAATGTGCAAACACTCCCCGCGCCGCCAACGTTGTTTGATTCGGAGCTCAGTGGGGCGCCCCCATCTAAAAAATGTTTGGGAAAGCAGGGCGGTTTAAAGCCCTCGTCCTGTTTTCCCTTTTAATTTGGGGCCGCAAGCTGAGCGAAACTGCTAGGTCTGCGCGGGCCGGAAAAATGCGGCCGCGCAAAAAGAAGAAGGGGGCCCACCCCCCCTGGGGCTGAACTCAGCGGGCGGCCGCATCATTTAGCCCGGGGCCGCGGACCGGGAGGGGGCCGCTAAAAGGCCCCGGTGCCGGTCCCCAGACCCCCGGTTGGGGAACCCCCGGGGCCCGAGGATTGTGCATGTTCAAAGCCTTTTTTTGGGAAAGCGGGCCCTCTGAAAAACGTTTTTTTCTGAAAATCCATTCATTGTAAACTACTGACGAATTTTCTGTTAAAAAGTTCGGGGGCCCGGGTTCTTTAAAAAAAAAAGGTTCGTTTTTCAGAGGGTTTTTTTCCAAATCCACAACATCTAAAAAACCAATGAGAAAAATCCTGCCGTGTGGACAAGCCTTACCCTTTCACACGTTTTTATTATGATTTAAAAGAGCATAGGGAGCCCCAAATTTTCCTCCAGGGGTTCCTTAGGGTTCCCAGCATTTCAAAAATTTTATGTCTTTGTTTATTAATCAAATTTCTGATTGATTCCCTTAGGAAAAGTTTGTGATGCCATTCATGCAATTATAAAAAAAATCATAAAGGGGACTCAATCCTCAATAAAAGCCAAAGAAGAGGAAAAAATTTCGGGCTTTTCCTTTTTTCGGGTAAGGGGAAGTAAATTTAAAGGTGGGGCTTTCGGGGTTTCTAGCCCCCTTTTTCAGACAGGGTGTTAAAACAAGAAATGAAAATTTAAGTTTTTTTTATACACAAAAACTGCCCTTAAAGGGGCCCCTAAAATTTCAAAAAAATAACCAAAATGCAATATAAGTAAAAAGGGTCATTTACAACAGGTAAAAGAAATCAACTATCTAAAAAACTTGTAAAGCCGTAAACGGGGGGGTCAAAATTTTGGTCTTATCTCGAAACCCCAAGGGGGTTTTTAATTTGGGGGAATCACTTTTCCAAAACATAGTTTGACATAAAGCTGGATGAATATTTAGCCCATTTTGCAATCTGAAAAGTTGGGATTTAAATTTTTAAAATTTCCCAAATCCTTCTCTCCCTCTGCATCTTAAAGTTCCCCTTTTTAAAAACCCTTTAAACTTTAAAACTTTGGGAAAGGGCCTTTCTTTTGTGTATAAAAAATCTGTACATTTTTTTCTTGTATAACACCTTTTCTGAAGAAGGGATTTGTACTCTCGAAAGCTCACCATAAAAATACTCGTTAGCCTCATAAGGTAAAAGCCTGATTTCTTCACCCTTCTACTATTTCTATTGGGTAAAAACGGTACAACATTATTAACTTCAATATTGCCCTAAATTTTAAAGGGGGAAAAACCCTTAGAGCCCAGAAAAGGGAACCCCAAAACAGGAAGTTCTGGAGGAAAAGTTTTTTTTTTTTCAAAAATTTAATTTATTTTTTTTTTTTTTTTTTTTTTTTTTTTTTTTTTTTTTTTTTTTGCCTTTTTTTTTTTTTTTTTTTTTTTTTTTTTTGTTTTTGTTTTTTTTTTTTTTTTTTTTCCTTTGTTTCCCCAGCAGGAGGGGGACTTTTTATGTTAAATTTTCTTTATATTTGGCGTGGGGAAGGGAATTATTGTTTTTGTTGTTTTCCCTTTTTGGGTTTTTTTCCAAAAAAATTGCCCCATACGCCCTTTTAAAACAAGCCCCCGTTATGTCTAAAGCCGGGGGCCATCTGTCAGTTCACAGAGGAAATTTCCTGGGCTAGATAAAACCGTTGCAAAAATCTACCTGTAGAACAAAAAAAAGGTTCCCCAATTTTCCCCAAAAGCAAGCAGGGGAAACTTAAAAAGGTAAAGGGGGGGGGTTACTACACAAATACATTGTGAATTTTAAAAAATCAATTTGGGGATGTTTGCTGTTGTATCAATTTTTAGGTTTTTTACAAATTTAGTGACCTCTAGGTATTTGACCGGGTTCAAAAGGACTTTTTTGTGATATCAAACCCAAACAATAGCAGGAAAATTTATTTTTTTCTCAATGCCAAAACGTTTTCAGTTTTTCCAATAAAAAATGATATATGCGGTTTTTCCCCATGCCCCAGTCCACCTCCCTAACCCGTAAATGGTGAAACAAAGGGGAAATTCCCATTCTATATCACATGAACCTTTCAGCAAAAATTTTTTTGGGCAAATAATAACAATAACAACCCAAAATTAAACCTAATTTCCAAACCCAAATAACCCCAAAAAATGCTGTTATAAAAAAAAGGAATTTAAAAAACTTTTTATTTTCACTGCCTGTTTTAAAAAACTCGCTTGCTGTTTTCTCAATAAGGGAAACTCATTGTGCGCTTCCCGGGGTAAAACCTGTACAGGGCATTGAATTTAAATTTCACAAAAATAGAAATAACAAAAGCCAAATGGGCCACCAAACCCCCTTAGTTGAGCGTTTTGGGGAAGTTTATACAGCGGAAAGGGGCGGAGGGGGTGTAATGGGTTCAGGGTTTTCCCGACTGAGGAGTAACCTGTCTTTTTTGACCCTTTTAGTTGATTTTTATTGTTATATAAAATACAAAAAAGGGCCTTAAAAATTAGATTCCAGCCTTTTGTGCACTGAATTCTAACTGAGTCCCTAAGGACTTGTAACCCCTCAATTTACTTGTTTCAGGTTCTCATATTATAGCAAGAGGGATTAATGCCACCTATTGGGAAGAGAGAAGGGAGTGTAAAGGGAAAGTCTGTGTGAATGCTACATAGGAGAATAATACACTCACCGGCCACTTTATTAGGTACACCTGTCCAACTGCTCGTTAACACTTAATTTCTAATCAGCCAATCACATGGCGGCAACTCAGTGCATTTAGGCATGTAGACATGGTCAAGACATCTCCTGCAGTTCAAACCGAGCATCAGTATGGGGAAGAAAGGTGATTTGAGTGCCTTTGAACGTGGCATGGTTGTTGGTGCCAGAAGGCTGGTCTGAGTATTTCAGAAACTGCTGATCTCCTGGGATTTTTCACGCACAACCATCTCTAGGGTTTACATGAAATGGTCCGAAAAAGAAAAAAACATCCAGTGGAGCGCAGTCCTGTGGGCGGAAATGCCTTGTTGATGCCAGAGGTCAAAGGAGAATGGGCAGACTGGTTCGAGCTGATAGAAAGGCAACAGTGACTCAAATAGCCACCCGTTACAACCAAGGTAGGCAGAAGAGCATCTCTGAACGCACAGTACGGCGAACTTTGAGGCAGATGGGCTCCAGCAGCAGAAGACACACCGGGTGCCACTCCTTTCAGCTAAGAACAGGAAACTGAGGCTCCAATTTGCCCAAGCTCATCGAAATTGGACAGTAGAAGATTGGAAAAACGTTGCCTGGTCTGATGAGTCTCGATTTCTGCTGCGACATTCGGATGGTAGGTCAGAATTTGGCGTCAACAACATGAAAGCATGGATCCATCCTGCCTTGTATCAACGGTTCAGGCTGGTGGTGGTGGTGTCATGGTGTGGGGAATATTTTCTTGGCACTCTTTGGGCCCTTGGTACCAATTGAGCATCGTTGCAACACCTTGTGGAATCTATGCCACGAAGAATTGAGGCAGTTCTGAAGGCAAAAGGGGTCCAACCCGTTACTAGCATGGTGTACCTAATAAAGTGGCCGGTGAGTGTATACTGTATAACTGAAAGAAGGAACTTTGATATCATTAGACTCTACAAAAGGGTCTGGAGGAAAAGCACAAGGGCCCCCATTTACTAATGTGGTTCCAACGAAAAGTGTCTTAAAGGGTTTTACCACAAAATAACATTGACATGGAAAGTTTGCAAATTAAATAATAAACATTTTCACCATTCATCATTATTAAAGATTTTTGTACCATTTTGTTTTAGCTGCTTCTTTAGTGATTCATAGTGTACAGCACATCTCCAGGGGATAGAACATGATGAGAGTTCCTCAGTCCTGGCCGCACATGCTCAGACATCACCTCTTCTCTCAGGCAGCTACTGTCAGCCCCTCTTCCTCTTAGAAATCACACACACTCAACGCTAAAGCAAGTTTTAAAAACCCCGGGGGCTGCAATCTACTCCCCTCGGGGCCCCCTTTATAATTATCAAATAGGCAAATAAAAAAAGGGAAAAAGGGGAACCTCAATAAAGTATTAAAAAAAAATCCACTTTGGGTTTTTCCTGCAGGTATTTTAACCTAAGATGCCGAAACAGAAGTGGAACCACTCAGCACATTTAACTCACCCCTTTTTTACAAAAAAAAACCTTTTTTGTTTACTAAAAGTGGGCCCCACTTTAAAGGGGGGTAAAGCAACTTTTGGGGGCCATTATGGCAATTCAATCATATATCCCCATTTGCACACTAAAGCTGAAGAAATACTAACCGGGAAATAAAATCCCCTTCATGGTGAAACCCCTTTTTTAAAACATGTTCCCCCCAACTCCATCCTCGGGGACCCCCCAACGGGGTTCATGTTTTCGGGTTTCTCCCACTAATCACACCATAATTATATCACCTTGAAAGCTAAGGAAAAGACGAAAACATACCTGTTGGTGGGCCTTGGGGAAACGGGAATTTTGGGGGGCCCCCGCTTTAAAAAAAGCAAAAAAGTGGGGCAAGGATGGGCAGACACATTTTATTAGGGCAAAAAAGGGTTTCTCCCTACAGAGTTTCATGGGAATCATAAAAAAATACTCGTCACTTTCTGGTCGACTGACTGTGATATCCAACACCCCCCGTGGTTTTTTTCAACCTGTTTTTTTTCATTGCTAATAATTTTCAATTAGCTCAAACTTCTCGAAACTACAGCGGGAGTTTTTAAACTTTCCGATCCCCCAAACAAAACCCCAAAAAATGTTTTCTTTAAAAAATCAACTTTTTTAATGCCCGCACACAGAGCTCTGCTACCTTGTGTATTCACTCAAGCATCACAAAAAAACAAACAGCAGGGGGGGAGAGCTGTACACGGGTCGGTTACTGAGGGAACAAATAGCCAGGGTCATAAATTCACTTGTATCCTTAAGAAAAACCGTGAACAAAGCAATATATTTGGAAAATGTCTTTATTTTTTGTTCCCCTACAATTTGAAAGCTTTTCTTTTTACGAGACAACCCCTTTTTTAAGCACTTTCTGCCACACTGCCGGGGCACTCCTGGTCCCTTACAAAAAGGGGACTGGTCACACAGGGACAGTAAGCCCCAAAAAAAAATCTGGCCTAAAAAGGTAGAAAAAGCCCCCGAAAAGCGCACTAATGTTCCATCACCCTAAACCCAAATTTGGAGAACCTGGCATATTTTTAACTTCTTGTCTATGAGGGCCAAAGGTTTTTTTGGGGTTTTCCCTACACTCTAAAATTATGGCCTTTTAACCAAGAAAATACAGCACTTCCATAAACCTTTATATTTTTAAATATTTTGGTTGCTTCCCCCCAATTTAACCCCTGGGGGGACAGTATTAAAAAGGTTTTTCCCCCCAGTTTTTCTGATGGGGCTTTGGGCAAAAACCTTTTGTGCCCCTTTTTTTATAAGTTGATCTTTAGTACCACAACATTTGAATGTGCTAAGTTTTGGCGTGTTGCGCCTGAATGGTAACAAATACACCAAATTTTTGGCACAAACTGTCTAAAAATCCATAAAATTTCCAAAAGGCCGGCTGAGAAAAAATTTTGCCTTTGAGCGGGACAACATTTATAAGTGCTGGACCTTTTTTCATACCACGGCCCCTTCTACACGTCTCAAAAAAGTGTTTTTAGAACTCTTGTGTTTGTGCCAAAATTTCATCCCAGTTGCCCATATGGAAATTTTACTTACGGGGGGCTGTAAAACAAATAGGAAACCCCTTTGGGCGGCTGCTTTCTTGTGTCCTCCGCTTCCTAAACCTTTGGGCCCCACTTCCAAACAATTGAAGGGAAAAGAAGGGTGGCTCATGACAGCCAGGGGTGACGGCATGTTTCAAATAAAGAAAGAAAACAAAGATTCAAGACCCACGCGGGGGATGGAGGACCAGGGCAGTGAGGATAGGGGGAGGGGGGGGGGGGTTTTGCATTTTTACCCCTAAATTTTTAGAGGAACCGGCAAAATAAATGGTTTGTATGATTACATGCTGACTCAAGTGCCCCAAAGGGGGGAAACATTAGCGGGCTAAACCAGCAACAGGTATTCAACTTGAAAAAAGGGGGCACGATTCTCCCGAAACGCCCCGCATTTTTTGCGCTACTTTCCCCTTTTTCTGAGTTGCTACCCCAAAGATGGAAGATCCCAGGCAAAATGCGGCTGCATGAGGAAGGCTCGGGACATTCAAACTACCGGCCTCCATGGACACTCAAAACCAAAAAGAATGGCAAGTAGGAAATTTGCTTTTTTTTTTTGAAAAGTTTTTATATGCTAAAAGTTTTTAAAAAAAATTATACAACGTTTTTTTTATTAATTACTTGTTGCGGGTTTTTGGGTCCCCCGGAGGGAAGGGAGTCAAGGATCCCCGTACATCAGGTATATTTGGCAGGGTGTGTATTTGAAAAAACTCCCTAACCCTTTTTTATTAAAAAATTTTTTAGCAGGACTTCACCCCCCGGCCCCTTAACCTTTTTATGGACACCCCCCCCTTTTAAGGATATACAAGGAAGTGACTAGATTTTTTATTTTCTTTTTAAACAGATCAATCGAACAAAGGGGCACTGCTTTCTACAATACTAGCGGGGGGTTTTCACTGTTGACTAAAAAATGGGGGCCTGGTTTTACCCCTTTTCATGCGGGTATTCAGGCGCTGTGCAGAACCTTTTTATTTGGGGCCTTACGTCAGGAAAATTTCCCACGTATAGCTCAATGGCGGGCTTAACTTAACCATTGCGAAACGTCACCTGTAATAATAAAAAACTATCTGCATGTATCATTTTTTTACTGTTTTTTTAACCCGTTGTTGTAGCTATTACACTGTGTAAATAGAAAAAAAATGAAAAAACAAAACCCTATGTTTTATGTTATAGAGCATTAGCAAAGTGTAAACAAGCCTTTTTACACCATGTCCCCCAAAACTAAAGGGGGTGACATTTTTTAACATTTGGGCACAGACACCCCTTTTTCTAAATAGCTTTACCCATGTAGAAATTCCCAAAGTATGAACCCCATTCTTTCTGCGGGTCATAGATTTGGCGCTTTCAGTTCCACAAAACGACAACTCAGGCCTCAGAAATCCACAAATTAACTTGGGGGTCTCCCGTTCCACTGAAAATGCCCCATTTTTTTGCCGTCCCCACCCCATAAATGTTTAGAATCAATGGTTGTGGTGGACGCCCCCCAAACACCCCCACATCTTGGGCGCATTACAAATGCCCCCACCCCCCCTATAAGAACCAAATTTTTGGAGTGCGCCGCTCATACATCTAAGAACAGGGCGCGCCAGTTTTTTTTGGGGGGAAAAGGAAACCCGGGACTACTGGCGACCCAATACATACTTTTGCCCATGGTTTCTATTCCAAGTCCCGTTATTTACAACGTCCACATTTAATTTTAAAGGGCTTGCCCCCACTAAATTTTTTTTCCAAATAAGCTTTTTTTTCCAACACACATAAATTTATTTAAATACTTATTTTTTAAAAACTTTTTGTAAAAGGAAAGAAATGGGGTGGATCACACTGCACTCCCGCCAGCAACTGGTTCCAATTTCTGCACGCCAAATTTAAAATCCCCCCTTTTCGATGTCCCTATTCCTAAAAAATCCAGTTTATTGCAATGCTGAACTTAATATGTGCCCCCCTCTCAGACCCCATTAAACATAAGATCCCAGTATTGCCGAGACGGGGCCAAGAGACCTACAGAGCCATGTTGTCTGTGCTGGAAAACGTTAGAAGATGAACTACACTTTCTAGGGCTAACACGGTACAACATTATACTATACTCACTTAGCGCTTTGGCCCTCATGTAGAAAACTTTTAAATTTTTAAACTGCCCTTGTTTGCCCATAGCAACCAATCATTGCTCCTCTTTTAATTTCAATACCGTGCTCTGGTTGCTATGGACAACAAAAAAAATTTTTAGACATAGACCATTTTCATATTTGGCCCCCTTTATGTTTTTGTATAAAAAGAATGGGGGACCCCCCGCTTTGTCTAAATGCACAAAATTTGTATATTTTTTCGGTAATAGGGTAAACAAGTTCAGCTTGGAGGACATTTGCACTATTTCCTGTAAGTTCTTTTACCAATTTGGAGCTTTTTCATTTCCAATTGTGATGAAAAAATGAAAGCACAATGGCATCCTTGTTTTGGAAGTGACAGAAACCTGAGAGACGCACCCAGGGACCGGGCGGGGAGGGAATGTTATAGTTTTTTTTTATATTTTTTTTTTTTTGGAACATGAACAACCCTTGAAATAAGAGACGCGTTTTTTTCCCTCCTGAGGTGCCAGATTCAGTACTTTTCAACATTGCATGCCCCCGTGGTTGGGGGAAAGAACGACATAAAACTGAAATAACAGCAGGGGGCGCGTAGCTAAAACCAATGGAAAAATGGACAAGCTTTTAAACATGATATCCAGCTACGGGTGTTCCATTGACCTCCTGCCCCCCGCTGTCAAATTTTTATCATGGTGCACACAAAAAAGCAATAGAATTTGGGAAGGTCTATGCTCTCCAGAGGTTTTGTCCGAACAATGGTAGCTGGAAAATTTGGGTCTGGGACCTTTGTGGGGAAATCCCCAAAATAAAAGAAAAGAGAAGCGGGCCCCCTTCTGCAAAAGGCTCGCACGCCCACTGCATTCCCACCCAGCGAAAGGGCAAGGGGAAAAGGGTTTTCGCCGGGGACCTGATGTGTGGGTCACAGGAATACTTGTAACAATTTGGTCATGGAACCAATCCGGCCATTACTCATACAAAATGGAGCAGCCGCGGGGCCTAAACCTTTCCCCAGGCCTGCAGAACCTTTTTCCCAATGTCATTTCAGAAATTTACATAGGGAGGGCTGCTAAACCAACTTTGATAACGCCCAGGTTCATAAAGCGTGGCACAACAGTCCTCAGATAAGCATTGATAACCTCACTGATAACATGCCAAGGCGTGTGTGTGTGTTTCTGTGTGTGGTGCTCATACTTGATACTGAAAACATTTAAAATTTTTTAAAAGTTTGGTTTCCCTTTATTTATCAAAATTTCAATCAGTGACATGGCTCCCGATCCGGAGATTTCCATTATTCCAAGACTTTTCCATCTTAGAGTTTCAATTTCAGTCTTGAGAAGTGTATGTAATTATCTAATGTACTTTCTTAAATACAATAAACCATTGGCGCAGATTTACTATTCCAAATGTTTCACAATTTTGGATCAACTTGTGCCAAACAATGGTCTACATGCTTTGGGGAGACAAGCAAAGGGGGTGACAAAAAAAGCCATCAACATTCTGGGGAAAATTAAAAGTGGTGTCCTAAAAATGCCCCCCAAAACTATCCCATAGCTAATCGCTGAAAAAGGGATAGTCCATTTTTTTTTCCCCCAAAATAAACTGTATATTATTTTTTTTCCTAAAGATGACAAAAACTTATTTTTAGGGATTTTTTTTTTTTCTATGAACAAAAAAATTTTTACTTTTAAATTTTGAACAAAAAAAATCAACATGTATTTAAAAACTAGTGAAAATTTACACAACTCCATAAGCACCGAACCCCTGAATTGCATAAAAAAAAAAAGCACCAAAGTAATTTTTTTTCCCGGATTGCTTATTTTTTTGGGGAAACAGGGAAATTTGAAAGGAAATTGGTAAAAATTCCCTCCTTTTCTCTTTTTTTGGATTTTTTTACATTTTGAATTTGGTTTTTCTCTGTGGTTTTTTATATTTCGCATTAAAAAGTTTCTATGTGTTTAAAATTTTATACAGTTTTTTCATTATGGAATGAAAAATAAAAGAATTGAACCCCATGGGGTCTCAAACCAATATTGACGGATAACTTTTTGGGAAGGAAATTTTTTTTTTGTATTGACAAAAAAATTACTCGTAACAAAATTTGGGGGCAGATTTTTTTTATTCTATGCAGAATACAAGGAATTTTAGATAAATTCTGAATATTTTTTTTCTGTAGTTGTTTGAACTACGTGAGCTGAAATAAAGAGCAAAGTTCTTCCTCTAGAATAAGGGAGTTTATAGTTCACACCTTCCAGTATCATAAAAGTCATAAAGATAAAACAGAAAGTGGATCAGACGTAACAATATCAAAAACAGGCGAACTCAAACAAGGGGCACCTGAAAAACAAACTTTACGCTCCAGGGCCCCCCTTTTTTTAAAGTCATGTTAGGGGCCCACCTGCTTTTTGCCATTTAAAAACCTGGGCCCCTCCTCAAGAACCTTTTGGTGACACTTTAAAAAACCACTGGCCCTTACACCCACTATTGTCTGACAATGCACCCACTACTCAGCCTCATAAATACAAGGTTTGGGTGCTGCTCTCAGGTACTGCATGAGCTGTAATGGGTCCCCCCGAGGGCCCACTCATCCAAGCAGGAAGGAGCCAAGTAGGAAGGGAGGGCTTGAATTTTCCACTGTGGAGAGCACCATGGGCCTTATTTGTGAGGGGTCAGAATATCTTGTCCCAGTCCTGACAGGGGCAGTAGTGTGGGGAATGCCCTGCAGGATCAGCATTGGGGTCAAGGGCCCCCACAGCCCATTTCTGCATTTTCATTGCTTGGGAAAAACCCCCCATACTGTACGTCCAGCGGGGGAAAATAAACTGATTGGTCAAAGCAAAGGTAATATTTAGGCTCTTCTAGCCCTCTTGCCCAAATTAGAACATGAGGCATGAGAGGTAAAATGTAAAGGAGCCAAAATGCTGCCCCCACAATCAAAGAAGATTTTTTTTTTTTTTGTGCCTAAAGGATGCTAATCCCCGGGGTTACAGCGTGTTTTTGCCCGCTCAATGGGTTAAAAGGTGGGGGGGGAGTAAGTCCACTAATTTTGAAATTTTAAAGGAGGTGGTTTCAAAGTGACTTAGGATGCCCCTTGAATTCACTTTTTTAGCACCCCCTACAGAGCAGCTTCACACTCTGGTACCTGGGTAAGGAAAATGGGAATACAAAGGTTTTCTTCTGCACCCGAAACCAAAAAAAAGGCTGAGGGTTGTCCAATGAAACCCCAAAAGGGTTTGGGGGTGGGCACAGAAATCATCATGAAAACCGTTTATACAAAAAAAATTTTTCCATAAGAGGCTGGGTTTTTTTTTCATTACCACTCATTGGCAGACCTCCCCCAGCATTTCCCCGTTTTTTGGTATCAGTGTTCATCACATGGGAACACAATATGCATAAAAGAGGGTTTCTATGAAACGTTTAACATGTTTCCCAAGTGAAATGTTGAACAACTTTTGAGCATTTCTGTTTTGCAAATATGTTAGATTCAGATTTATTTATACCCGGATTTATTGTACATTCTAAAAAAAACAAAGGGCCTTTTCGGGCAGTAGTGGGCTGCTGCCCGGGGAGCTGCTCCCTTTAAGAGGTAGTGGGGTGCAGCCTGGGCCTTTTTGATGCCAACCCCATTGATTTTTTATAATTCATCCCGACATCCCCGACCACGCATCCCTTTTTTTCGCTTGGAAGTTGCAGCTCAAAAATATCTCCCAGGGGAAAACAGGGGGGTTTTTTACCACCCCGCCTTCCAAAAATTGTAATAAGCCACTTTATCAGTCCCATACCGTTTCTTCTCCTAGGCCAAAGCTTAGGGGTTTTTATTTCTGGGCCCAAAGATGCCGGAGCAGCAAATGGGGAAGGTGAGATAAAATTTTTTTCTATCATTTACCTCCAGGAGCATAATCACCTACATTCCCCCCCCATAACCTGCTACAGGGGATTACTACATAGGGGCCCATCTCAATTCTACTAGAGGTCTATATACCTATCTATAGGGGGGCCTCTGTAAACCCACCACCCAAATGGGGGGTCTATAATCGCCTACTTACAGGATCTTTAAACTGACCGCTACAAGGGGGCTTTTTGCTTACTTATTTTAAAGGAACCTATATACCTATTTTGTCCCAACATTCATTTTCCTATCCATTTTAAGGGGGGGGCCCACCTGTCTAATTAGGACCTTTTCCTAAAAAGGTTTACTATCTGCCTTTCCCATTTGGGGTATACTTACCTACTATTTGGGGGTTGGAGGGACACAAATCAAGACTCTAACTTTTACTGTTAGAGGCACAAAGGGGATCATTATTACCATTAGGGAAGCCATGGATTTCAAATGTTTCACAATTTTGGATGGGGAGTTTTTACATTAGTAGTAATTAGTATGAAAGTGCTGAAAAAGTGAAGAATCTAAGATGTTTATGTGGTTAATTCTACAAGGACACGTTGTGGCTGGTAGAAGTCATCATCGCAATCTGGACCTGATGGAAAGAGAAGGGAAAGAGAACAAATCATCAGAGAAGAAAATGACTCATCAGAGAAGACATCTCCTGTGAGACACTGGATGCAACTTCACTGTAATCACAGTATATGTGTGTAGGGCCTGTGTACAATCGGTATCTAACCCTGTATGGCAAGTGTATGGCGGTAACATTGGTTACAGTGTAATGTTTTTTCTTCAGTTACGGAATGGTGGTATTGTAAAGAGTGCAAGTGGATGGTGTATTGTGGATGATGAGTGGAGTAGTAGTGTTCTGTGTGGTGCATTGAATAAAATTAGACAACAATTTTCTCGGAAACTTCAGGCTTTTAGGCTACATCCATACAACAAAGGACAAAATGCTTGTTGGATTCTAATCAGAATCTGACAAGTATTTTATAGTTGGTTTTGTACCAGTTTGTTTCCTGTTCCTTTGCTGCGGATTTTGGACATCCCGTTCAATTGAACAGTACTATAATCTGCCGTATTCAAGTGAAATATTGCAGATTATAAAACATGTTCTATTTTTTTTAACCTGGTATTCGGATATAAAATCCGTCCTAACAAAATCTAAGCTGTGTAGACTATGGGGATGATGCACAGTAGGGTATTTGCGGTTTCTGAATACCAAATCCGCTTAAGACACTAAAATCACTGTTGTGTAGATGGAGCTTTACTCACGGCTGCAATCACTTGTAAAGTTTACAAATTTGCTTCAGGTCAAATCTCTGCTGTATTGAAGTGTAGATGTGCACATAAACTTACAATTATGTGTACAGCAGGGTCAGTATCTCAATGCAGTGTCAGGCAGTGGTAGTGCTGATCCACATGAGCAATCTGGAAGACACATTTAAAACAAGAGGCTGCAGTAATCACTATGAGCCACCAGGGGACACATCAGTACATACAGTATAGGAGAAGAAAACTGGATCAGTAATATACTGCCCGTACATAGGAGAACGGACCTTTCACTGTAATATACTGCCCTTGTATAACAGAGCAGACCTGTATCTGTAATATTCTGCCTATGTTTAGGAGAGCAGGCCTGTAATTGTTATATACTGCTCTTACATATTACAGCAGGCCTGTATGTGCAATATACTGCCTAGATATAGGAGAGTACATCTGTATGTGCAATATACTGCCTAGATATAGGAGAGCGGACCTGTATGTGTAATATACTGCCTGATTATAGGGAGGGACCTGTATTGTTAATATATTCTTACATATATAAGCAGGCCTGTATGTGTAATATACTGCCTATACATAGGAGAGTGGACCTGTATGTGCAATATACTGCCTAGATATAGGAGAGCGGACCTGTATGTGTAATATACTGCCTAGATATAGGTGAGTGGACCTGTATTCGTAATATATTACTTATATATAGAAGAGCAGACCTGTATGTGTAATATACTGCCTAGATATAGGTGAGTGGACCTGTATGTGTAATATACTGCCTATATATAGGAGAGCAGACCTGTATGTGTAATATACTGTCTAGATATAGGAGAGTGGACCTGTACGCGTAAAATATTGCTTATATATAGAAGAGTGGACCTGTATGTGTAATATATTATATATAGGAGAGCAGACCTGTATGTGTAATATATGCTAGATATAGGAGAGTGGACCTGTATGTGTAATATACTGTCTATACATAGGAGAGTGGACCTGTACGCGTAATATATTGCTTATCTATAGAAGAGTGGACCTGTATGTGTAATATACTGTCTATACATAGGAGAGTGGACCTGTACGCGTAATATATTGCTTATCTATAGAAGAGTGGACCTGTATGTGTAATATACTGTCTATACATAGGAGAGTGGACCTGTATGTGTAATATACTGTCTATACATAGGAGAGTGGACCTGTATGTGTAATGTACTGTCTATACATAGGAGAGTGGACCTGTATGTGTAATATACTGTCTATACATAGGAGAGTGGACCTGTATGTGTAATATACTGCCTATACATAGGAGAGTGGACCTGTATGTGTAATATACTGCCTATATATAGGAGAGCAGACCTGTATGTGTAATATACTGCCTAGATATAGGAGAGCAGACCTGTATGTGTAATATACTGCTTGGATCTCTAATATGTTGCTTATCGATAGGAGAGCTGACCTGGATCAGTACTACACTGCTTTACATAGTAGAGTGGACCTGTCCTTGTAATATACTGCCTATAGATGGGAGAGCAGACCTGGATCTGTATATACTGCCCTTACATAGGCGAGTGGACCTGTAATATTGCCCTTATATAGGAGAGCAGAGTCTGATGACAGATTTTAACCAGTCTATAGGGAGGAGCTTGGTCAATAGCATTGGCTGTGAGCAGTGAACATAAGGTCACAGGATCGACCAAATAGTTGTGATTGTTGCTAAGACACTGGTACCTAACACAACTCCGAAGAAAACAACTGGAATCATCATACTTAGAGGATCGTCACTCAACTTTTTTACTTCTTAGTAAATACACAAATCACAGGGATAATGTAGTTTGGTGCAGCCACACAAAGTGCTCGATATGTAGATAATATATATGAAATTAAATGTATATGTATTGTGTGTTGGTTTATGGCTTTTATGCAAATCTGTTTAGATAACTACGTAATAATACAATAAATGTCCAGCCCTCAGTGTAGGGCTACTGCCAGAGGAAGGGATATTGCAATCCTGTGCATAGAAGAAACAAAATCCGCGGCACTCAATAGATAGCATGAAGAGTACATATATTTACAGGGTAATGTATCATATCCATACTAATACAGAGTCCATGACTTTCAGGGGAATAATTTGAGTGTCTTCTATGGAGATCTTTTAAGAAATTGGTGACATTTTACTTACCAACTCTTCCTGATCGTCAGGGAGACTCCCTGAAAAGGAGAAGTCCTCCTGAGCTCCCTGAAGAGTTGGTAAATCTCCTGCTATGGTAGGTTTGCCACCAATCTGGTAAACCACTGGCAGGGTTGGTGTTACTACCAGTGGGCCAGTGCTGGTATTTTATCTGTACCTTCTATATCAAGTACTGGTAACTTTTAGAATACACTCGTGGGCATGCCTATTAGGGTATGTCCACATGGCTTATTTGGACGCTGTTCGGATACTGATTTTTCAACACCCAAAACAGCATCAAAACCTCGCGTGAAACGAGCTTCTTCCAAAGAGGTTTTAATGAGGTTTTGGACAAGGTTTCCACCTATACAAATTAATAGCAGGACAAAAACCATGCCGAAAAATGCTCCAAAAATGCACCACACACTATATACACTAGTGCAGCATATGGCTGACAATGTTTGGTCGGTTTTAGCCTAAGCCTATATGGCAGCTATACCACTTTATACATCTGCCATTTTTATTGGCTGTGGGTTGTTCTTTAATTAGTGGTGGTGCCAGGTTAAAGCTTCATGAGACGCTGCCATGACATCACTTGGGACCACATTGTAGCTCGACGCTGCAGGAAAACTGATTGATGTGTTGTTACCCAGCATGGATGCTGGTTAGGAGATCCAACATCCAGTAAAGCTGAAGGATACCACATCTATGATCAGCTTTCCTCCAAAGCTTTTACACAAATGTGACAAGGGGGTGTAACTTTGTGCAAGAGAGGGTGTGTCATGTAAAAAAAGGGGGTGTGGCCCACTCAAACCATCAAGGCAGCAAGCTGCAATTCAAAATCTCTCTGGAGGCCACTTCCAAAAGTTGGCTAGTTGTGACATTTCTAATGCGTTACAATCTTAATCATACATGGTCATGCTAGGCAGAATAAAGAATATATTCAAGGAGAACTATAAGCTCACTACTGGGGGTACAGATATTAATGGGCACAATTAGAAACAGAGATAGACTGGGTATGCCAAAAAGGAATGCCAAATGGGTATGCAGGCTAGTAGCGCTGAAGATGGAACTAAAGGAGGTGCCTACATATTTTTGTAACTATTGTAATATATCTTTTCATGGGACAACACTGAAGATATTTCACTATGAGACAATGTAAACTAGTCCGTGCACAGCTTGTGTAATGGTGTAAATTTGGTGTGCCCTTAACATAACTCAACACACAGCCATCAATGTCTAAGCCGCTGGCAAAAAAATTGAGTACACCCCTAAGAGACAATGAACAAATTGTGCCCAAAGTCAATATTTTGTGTGACCACCATTAGGTGTAAGTTCTTGCTTAACTTTTTCCTATCCTTTGTCAAGTAGGATGTGACATTTAAAAAATACCGTTCCAATCTTATGTCACGTGCCATGTGACATTTTACCGCAGCCGCAGAAAAGTCACGTTGCATTAAGGGGTTAAAAGAGTATTTCCACAAAGTCACTTCCATGTTGAAGTTGGCTCATAGCCAGCTTCAAGCTAACTATATTAAAGAATGAGGAGGGTGATGTTTGCGGCTATCCTCCTCAATTATTTCTATGCCGAATATAGAATAAGAACTCCCATAGAATTGGCTTTGTGGGGACCACCCCTTTATGAATAGACACATGTTACTTTTGAGGGAATACTACATGTGTAAAGCCTCAACGAACCAGGAGTGGCCGGTGGATCCTGGGTAGAGGAGGGGGAGCTGCAGGCTTATGTAGCCTGCTTTCTAAGATAGCGCAGTTCAGTTGCCAGTTTGCAGGTCAGCAGTTCAGAGTTTTCCTGTGGGCTCAAGCCGGCTGTGGACCAGGAGCAGGCTTCCCCTTTATATCCGGTTTAGCAACACTCGGAGTGTCGTTAGGCTCCTTTACTATTGTGAAAGAAATTCAGAAGATTGAGTTTAGAAATGAATAGAGATGAGCATATTGTATTGGAAGCCAATTATAACTATCTGTGATGCTTCATAGAGAAGCGATGACTATGTAACTTCCCCTGGAGCTGCTCACAACAAGAATAGGTGAGTGTTATAGAAATACTTTAAGATTTTGCTCTGTGGCAAGACATATCTTTATCCTGAAAACTCAAAACTAAACTGTGGGTAGCGCACAATGCAAATTGCAACGTGATGGCCAGACCAGGTGCAAGGTCTCTAGTACCACCAAATAGTAATTAGTAAAAAAAATTATTCAGTCAGTACCCCAAAAGGTAGTGAACTATCTTAATGCTTGAGTAATGCTTTATTAATTCACGTCACCAAATAAAGCAGAGCACCTCTGTTAGCTTAAGCGTGCTTTGTCACCAGGTAGTTTTACAGATCTACAGCCAACTTTAGATTTACACTTCCTGTCAGGCTGTGGGTGGGTCTATAGCAGTGATTGACATATTCCTAACTATTACTGTTACAGTGATGTGAGTGCAAAAGGTTTATAAAATGTAGTACACAGATAAGAGACATAGGAGACATAGGTGGTCAAAAATCAGAGAAACCTGTGCAAGCTTGGTAATAGTCTTCATTTACCTTTTACCTACATGTAAAAACCTAATCATTATGGTGAGAAAACCTATTTAACTTCATAAAAGCATCATGATGTACATAAGTTAGTGGAGATAAACAAGCTTTCGGGTAACAGTCCTTCTTCAGGCTGTAATTTTTCCTATATAAATTCCTATAAACATGATAAGGTGTCACAAAAATGGTTACAGCAGGAAATGCCTATGACCCAGTGGTATGATGCATTGGTGTGGGATGCTTCCTGAAAACTGACATCATCATCACTACACCTATTTCCTATCGATGAAATACAAAAAATTACGGAAAATTCTATGTCCACTTGTGCATTAAAGATTGAGGTAATGATCCCTTGCTCCATTACCTGACATGCATTTCATAAACGAGTGGGGAAATGTGATTGTTTCCTGAAGGCATCATCTTTCTATGTTTCGTTAGACAGCAATAGACACAAGTAGACTGACAATTCATCACGGAATATTTTCATCCAATTCTTCACATTCTGTGATTGCTTGTCCTTAGCCCTCTGTGACTTTGTTTTCTTCTCTTAGGATTAGCTCTGGTTTGCATTTGGCTGTTCTGTATGTAAATCCCATTGCCTTCAGCTGAATTTTTTACTGTCACGAACACTGACTTCTGTTAGCACCTGTTATAACTCCTGTCATATGTTTTTCATTTGTTTTGTTGTAAATTTTCTATGTTTTCAGAAATATTGCTTTGAATTTTGTATCCTGGCACTTTGGCATCTTCCTTACACTACTCATTTGTTTTCATTACACATAGCTGACTGGGAACAACCAACATCTTTTGCTACACGCTGTATTCTGGTATTTTTATCTTGATGGAGGTTTATAATCCTTAACAATGTTTCATTTGAGAACTTTACAACACTGCCAATGGTTACTTACACGTAGCCAAGTCTCACAGCTAAATACTATCTATAAGCACTTTTATTTTTGTTTGGAGACATAGACACATGGACAAAATTGCTGATACCCTTCAGTTAAAGAAAGAAAAACCCGCAATCATCATTGAAACAACTTAAAACTGTCAAAAGTAATAATAAATTTAAATTTACTGAAAATCAACTAATAGAAATCAGACAGTGTATAGGAATTTTGGTTCAAGTGAAAAAAATAAAATTTATGAAACTGGCTTGGACAAAAATGAGGGCACCCGTAGATAAGACTGAACATAATTTGATCATTGCGACATGTTAAACTAAGGTGTGTCCTGTAATTAGCATCACGGGTGTTTTTAAACTTGTAATCAGTCTGCCAATTTAAAGGGTAAAAAATAGTCACTGTGCTTTTCTGTACCATGGTGTGTATCACACTGACCATGGACCAAAGGGAGCTAAGAAGAGAGTTGTCTCAGGAAATTAGAAAGATAATTACAACCAAACATGTTAAAAGTACAAGCTTGATATTCCTTTTATTACAGTTGTCAGGGCTGGGATGACCGGTAGGAGAAGGTAGGCGCTCGCCTAGGGAGTCACTTCATTCCAGACAGGAAGGGGGTGCATGACGGTATGAAGTGATCTGACTTTTCCATTGAAGGGGGTGCTATATGCCTTATTTGCATATGGCACCAGAATACCTTGTACCAATCCTAACAGTTGGACATACAGTATTAGTCAGAAGTGTAAGGTCTTTGGGACTATAGCCAAACTCTCAATGTGAGCACAAGAGAAAAATATGACAAGTTGAAGAGATGGATAATAAGAATAGTAAACAAAGAGCCTGAAAAACTTCCAGAGAGATGAGAGGTGAACTCCAAGGTCAGGTACATCAGTGTCAAGTCACACCAACTTTCGCTGTCTTTGCCAAAGTGGACTTAATGAAAGATGACTGGGAAGTAAGTCATAAACAAGTGATACTAGAATTTACCAAAATGCATAGTGACAAGTCACAAAGCTTCTGTGAGAAAGTCCTTTAAATAAATTTATCATCCACTCTCAGACATTGCGTGCGTGTAGATATACAGTTCTGTTTTGCAATGTATTGAATTTATTTTCTTTCTGTTGTCTTTGTTCACATGACTTTTTATTTTACGTTTAGTTCATTTCTTTATAGCCGTTACTGGATTCTCAGCTCTGTTTTATTCAATAATTATGAGGAAAAAGGGTGTTTCAGCTTACCCGATGTTGTTGTAGTACGGGGTGTCCGTTAAACTTTGGATGCACGGCAAATCCGGAAACTCCCACCGGTAACAAATGCTTTTAACTAAGTTGATTCCAGCATCCACGTGGTATCGGCGTTCTTATACACTTCAAGCATAGACTTACTGTGGCTATGTTAAAAACACTTTATGCTTTAATTGAACTTGTTAAAAAACTTTCATTTTCAGAAGATATACATATACATATAACTTGTGCGATAGCATCAACCACGATGAAGGGAGTACGGGGTCACATCTGATATTACACCGACCGACGCGTTTCGGCAATATGCCTTTAATCTTGGTCTGGTTGCAAAACGCTACTGTGTCCCTTTTATAGGAGACCAGAATTACATATCTTGATCTCCGGTGAAATTAGCCCTATAATCACAGTTTTGTGCTGACAATCTATTTGCACATAATCTTAAGTAAAACCCATGTAACGGTCCTAGGTAGAGCTGTAACGGTCCTAGGTAGTGGATCCACTGGGCCACCACAAGCGATGGCGGAAGCCACACCAGGGAGTGGAGTCTAAGTGGATCCCAGTTTTCACCAGAGCCTGCCGCAAAGCGGGATGGACTTGCTGCGGCGGGATTCCACCAGGTCGCTACCCCTGATGTGACCTGCTTGCGGTGGTGGCCAAGGTATAACGCAGTACCGAATCGGCAGGCAAACTCGTAGTCAGGGACGGGCCAGTAGGTCAGGGCAGGCAGCGAATGATCGTGGTCGAAGAACGTAAGCCGGAAGGACTGGTACACAGAATAGGCAACCGGAACGTAGAAAGTGCTTCCTCGTATATGTATGAGCACTATGGAATCTGCGAGTAACTGGAAAAGGTGGAGCCATCATATAGGGTCAGCGGCCGGCAACAACCAATTACCGGCGCGCTGACCCTTTAAAATTCACAGAGCCGGCACGCGTGCCCTAAGGAACGGTGATGTGTGCTCCGGCTCGCAGATGGCAGAGACAGAGCAGGAGCGTGGTCAAGTAAGGAGGGGCACACGAGGGAGCTGGTGCGCCCGCGAACCGCGGGGCCACCCGCCCCGGGCGTGATGGGGACAACGGGGTTACGAGCGCACCCGCAGCTGCGGCGCTGCTCGTGACAACCCAATAATGAATGAATAAAATACATGTATAAAAATAAAATACAAAAACTATCATTCTACACTGTCTTACAATGTTATAGAAATGCTGTATCTGAGCTATTCATTTGTTAGTAATAATATAGTAGATCGTGTTTGATGTTGAGACCCTGTGGCTGCCTCGTACAGAGAAAAAAAATCCATCTCGCCTCTTTACTTAAAACTGTGTCACGAATGTTGCCACCTCTAACAGGTGCTGAAATCCTCTCGATGCCCATCCAGCGAAAAGATGTTGTGTCTACTGAGTGTACTTCCAAAAAATGTTTTGATACTAATGACATGTTATGTTGCCATTCCAATTTGCGTGCATCAGATAAGTGCCGTCTGATTCTGATTTTTAATGGAGTTGTTGTGCAACCTACATATTGTACACAACATATATTACATGCAATTAAATATATTGCGTTTTTTTGTGTTGCAGTTGATATACTGTTGTACCTTATATTTTTTTATTGGTAACATAAGATGTAAACGTGTCTCATGATGATGTATATTGACAATCTAAACAAGTGGAGAGTACACATCGGAAGAAACATTTATATGTGAGCCAGGTGACATGTTTTTTCTTATCACTTGTGTAGAAACTAGGTGATATACTGGATCCAATATTAGGAGCTCTTGTGGCTACAAATCTCACTCCTTTTGTAATAATGTTGCTTAATTGTAGGTGAGAATGCAACATAGGCAGAAATTTTTTGATGATATTAACAATATTTCTATATTGTGGTGAATATGTTGTACTGAAGGTAACACCTTCGAAAGTCCCCTGTTTACCGATTTGATGTTTATCTTTAATAAGACTGTCGCGAGATATATTAGAGACTTTCCTGCAACTATCTGATAACATGTCTAATGTTTTATTTTGCTGGAGCATATATTCATGCATTTCGCTGCAATTTCTTTTTATTCTCACTGATTCACCTGTGGGAATGTTAGTTATCACATGTTCTGGATGGCTTGAAGTGGCATTCAAGATAGAATTTTGAAATGTCAATTTTGTGAAAAGTTTAACCATTACCTGTTTATTTGGAATCCCTGACAAGCTAACATCTAGAAAATTTATACTAGATTGATGAGTAGAATGTGTGAATCTAAGATTCATATAATTGTTATTGATATATTTGATGAATTTGGGGATGTGATGAGAGGGACCCTCCCATACCAGGAGGAGGTTGTCAATATAACAACCATACCACCTGATATGGGAGGCAAACGTGTTGCTGTGAGACAATAAAAAGTCTTCTTCAGATTTTCCCATAAAGATATTAGCTAGGGAGGGGGAAAACTTAGCCCCCATAGAAGCTCCCTTTAATTGCAGAAAAAAAACATCCATCAAACGTGAATTATGGGTATGGAGAAATTCCACTACCATAACAATGTATTCACACACATTCGCATTATAATGGCAATATTTGTAGAGGAACCATATCAAAGATATCAGGGCAAGATTGTGGGGGATAGAAGGGTAGAGTGCAGTGACATCACAAGCAAGCCATATATAATGAGATTTCCATTCCATTTGTTCTAATATATTTATTACTTGTTTGGTGTCTCTAAGGAAGCCAGGGAGTTGGGGAACAAAAGGTTGTAGTAAATCATCAACCCATGCTCCCAATTTCTCGCTATAAGAACCTATCCCTGATACAATAGGTCAGATGGGTGGCGGAAAAATACCCTTATGTACCTTTGATAGGGAATGCACTATTGGAGTAACAGGGTATTCCACATATAACCCTTCTGCTCTTTTTTCAGTTATAACTCCTAAGCTAATGCCTTCTTGTAGAAGTTTTTTCAATTTGTCTTGGAAAAGAGCAGTCCAAGAGTCCAAGACCACCACTGCACCTCCCTTCTCAGCCATTTTCACGATTATAGATTTATCTTCCTTAAGCTTTATAAGTGCTCCCTGTTCTTCTTTATTTAAGTTATTTTTAAAGCTTTGTTTCCCTTGTATAGTACCTGATAATGCTAATAATTCTTTTTCAATTACTTCTTGAAATGTATCTAAGATCTCAGGTCTATATTGAATGGGATAAAAGTGTGAATGAGATGTCCTAACAGCATTGGCATAAGCAATAAAAACATTTCCTTCCGCCTCCAAAGATCTCAAATCAGACAAAGCCCTGAGTTCACAAACGTTCACAGGATCATTATTCAATAGTCATGTTTGATCTATTGTATTGGAATTGAAATTACAATTTATTCCTTTTCTCTACAGACCAAATGACTCTTGTATACTGGTATCCGATGTATTGATCCCTACTTCGGACTGGTAACCCCTTACCTCTATCTCTTCCATATATTTTATTTATCTACTCTTTTTTCTTTTTTTCCTTTCTTTTCTCTCTTATTTTTTCCTTAATATCTCCTATTCCATCTTAATTTCTCTTAATCTTTCTGATTTGTTTATCTTTGGTTCTTTTATTTTAATGCATTCTCTATACCTTTTCTCCCTATTATACCTTAAATAGTCTGTAAGGCCGAAAAAATTATATCCATCCATCCAGTTCAGCCTATTTTGCTAAAGTGTTGATCCAGAGGAAGGCAAAAACCCCCATGAGGCAGGCAGCCAATTGTCTTCATTTTAGAAAAAAAATTCCATCCCGACACCAATCTGGCATCAGAATAAATCCCTGGATCAATGCCCCTTCACCAGAATCCTAGACACTATAACTTGTTATATTATTACGCTCCAGAAATGCACCCAAAACCTTTTTGAACTCTGTTATTGAATTCACCGTGACAAGTTCCTCTGGCAGAGAATTCCACAGTCACTGCTCTAAAGGTATGTTCACACGGCTTATTTTGGGGCACATTTCGCTGCGTATTTTGTGGCGTACTGCGCTTAATACGTGGGGAAATGCGCCTCATAATTACTGTAATCCATAGCTCTCATAGAGGACTATGGATTACGCCTCCTCTCCCCGCTCATACAATACGATCGTATTGTATGTGCAGGGAGATAAGTGACATGTCAATTACTTGCAACGAATATGCGCCGCGAGTAATGTCAGTAAAGAATCCGTTTCTATTTTTATGTAGAAACTTTCTTTCCTCAAGACGTAGAGGATGTCCCCTTGTTCTTGATACAGTCCTAGGTATAAATAAATCTTCCAGATTCTTATTTTGCCATTTTGCTTCTTTTCTTTTTATCTGTATATATTTCAGCTAGTTTTCATTCTAAACACATCCATCTCACATATTACTGATCATTATATACTTTTCTGTTTTCTATGTTACTGTGGTTACCTTCTTCTTTATCTATCAAGTGTACTCTCTATGCGTCCTCTTCACTTCCGCCCTTTGGGCACATTTCCAGTCTTCTGGGTGATGCGTTCCACAGTCTTATCTCCAGCTTGTGGAGCGCATGAGCCAAACGGACGATGCTTCCACACATCTCCTCCTACATGCTCAGCGGTTATATACCACACTAGAGAGTGCCTTGGCAGCTTTCTCCAGCAGCTCCATTACTACCCACTTACACTAACCAGGTCATCTTTGTTCTGCCTTCCCCCTAGTCTATCCAGGATTGTGTTTTTTCCCTCTGGCACCCTTTATCTCCAGGGTTTCATCTCCCCTATGTTATTTGTCACCACTGGTCTCCTGTTATGTTGCCTATATTTACCCAATCACCCTCCTCCATGTTACCTATTCTTGTGTTTTTTGTCATATTACTTATTTTTGTCATTTATCCGCTATCATCCTACATTTCCTCTGTATCTGTTTTTTTATTTTGCATCTCTTATTCGACAAGCCATATCTTTAAATTCTTAGCATTTTACATTACTACTTATTTATTCCAGTGATACCTTTTGTTCCATTTTTCTTTTCTCAGTCATTCTTCTCCTTTATACTTATCTTGCTCTTTTTATTTACCTTGCTCTTCTATTTCTTTTATCTGTCTATATGGCTTATTTTTCTCACTTCTTCCTTTTTTGTCTTTTCCTTTGCTTCTTATTTCCCTCTTCTATATCACTCTTGCTCTTCTATTTCCGTTATTTGTCTATTTCTCTTCACTTTTGTCACATTATGGACATTTCTTAATTATATATATAAATATATATATATATGTTTGTTCCAGATCTTTGACTGAGGAAGGCTCAGTTTGGCCGAAAACATTCTTTATAATCTGGTTACTTGGAATCCGTTGTTCTCTTCTATATCCAATTTATGTTACACTGGAGAAATGTCTACCATATCTGTCTTATTAAATCATCACCTGTAAAGCAATATGGATGGTGTGCTGTGAATTTCTCATAGCAGTACGTTAAGGGCTGGTGATCTTTCCATGTACATCCAGAGACTAACAATCATAAAATGGAGTGCGACATCTTTTCTGTTTCTGATCCCCATGCAGTCTATCTGGAAGTTGCTAGGATGTTGGTTGGATGTTGGTGTTAGAGTGCTCCTTGCAGTCCAAGCTGCATCCACATAGGGGACAGTTTTATAAGGGAATGCTAATGGCTGCTAAGTGCAACACTGATGGAGGAAGGGTTGTAACCTGATAGAAAGTGAGAGATGCCATGTATGTCAACTTGCCAGTAAATAAAACAGACTAAGTGGATTTTTGCACTGTTAACCCTTCATCTGCCTCCTGTTTCCTGCACAACATCACGGGCACCTCCAGAACAACATCACCATCATAGCAGGACAGGATTACCACCACCATCATGGAGTATGCCCCTGGGGATAAGAACACTATCCCAGCTGCAGGTCCCCCATTTTATTGCGTCTATGTGTCCGGGTGGGGCATGAGAGGGTTGGGAGGAGTCCAGCCATAGTGACAAAGCCCTGGATGATAACTAAGACTCCCACTCTCCTCTGCCCCCCTCCGAGGCTGTACATCACAATAGTAATAGACAGGCGTCTGTCAGATCCTCCATTACTAACACAGGATTTAAATAGAAAAAAAAGACACAAAACAAACAAAAATTTTAAATAAACGTTCCCCAACAACAGCCATCTTTTAGCATTTTATTAAACAAATCAATCCAATGCTGGTCCGACATAGTCCAAATGGGAAACCTGTATTAAAAAAAAAAAAACAAACATGACAGTACTTAATCCATCTCCTGCAACTGATCTTCTGTGGATGCAGGGTACAGTGTTGAACCCGCGCAATATGATTCTGGGGGATACAAACCACAGTTGCAGAACAATATCCAGGGTGATGATCCTCTGCCCCCCAAGAAGATTGTGCCTGTAAGCTGTGCTCTGTAATCACTTATATGTCTACAGATCCTATACAGACCGTCTGAAAAAACGTCCGCAAACAAGCACAATGGGCTCATGTGGAAAACCCGTGCAGCACTCCCCAATATGTGTATGTCAATGGGAAGAGGGAGGGATTTTCTCCGCTCATTGCGAACCCCCCCCCCACCACCACCACCACCGCGGCCGAGAGGACGGCACACAAACCGGACAAATACCGGTCGGATAAACCTAATGGTTTAGATTCAGGCACAGTTTGGCAGCATCCCTCAGCTCTCCAGGATGCTGAATAGGCTTGGTGATACCAAAACCCCCTCAATTAGCTACTTTCAGAGTTGTTACCCAATTGGGTGCATTGTCTGGGGCGGCGCGCTTAGCTCCAAATATCCCTGAAGGCTACTTTAAAAAGCTTGAAAGTATGTGTTACAGGCCGTATTTTAGATTTTGTCTCTGGCAGGGCCTAATAAACTTCATGCATAGCAGACCCAGATGCCATTATTTGGCCTCCACCTGCCGTGACAACCCTTAGCAACTAGTGAGTACATTTTCTTGATGCCAGTGGTTGCACAGAGGGAGATCCCTCCCCTTAGTAAGCCCCTATATGCCATGGCTTCTACTGACCAGGGTATCTAGAAGGTTAAATGACTGGAACCACAGCTAACAGTAAGACACTGGCTGTACATTACAGCTGACTCCAGGTGCGGATGGTGCAGGCACAGCTTCTGAGCCATCACGCAAAGCCAGGGACACTTCCCAGATGAGATGAGAGTTGGTGGGCAGTGTATGACCTCCATACAGAATCCTCTGGGTTTAGTGAGTTGTGTAGTGTTAGTGTTCTGTTAAATGGCACAGTCTTGGGGTCTGGAGCAATGGCCGGACTCCAGAGGATGAAGGGCCCTCCTTAACCCTTTTGGAAGCCTGGGCCTCCACCAGACTGCAGCTGGCAGGTCCAAAGAACTGTTTACTGGCCATAGATCTCTAGAGGGAACTATAGAGTTGTTAATTTTGATTTCACTATTAGTTGTGCTGCCAATCACCTCTCTTCGGAGACATGACCGACAGGAAGACTGATGACTGTGTTTAGATGTCCTCAGATTACAGAGCACAACATCTGAGGAGATCTCTTCACTGAACAATCAGCTGCTTGCGGAGTCTCTCAGGCTGACTGAGGGTGTGTATTGTGCTCAACCAGCCTGAACAGGAAGGCTGTGTCCACACGGTAAGGACAAAATACTATCCGGATTCAAAATCAGAGTCTGGACAGTATTTTACACTTGGTTTACGTTTTTTGGCCCATTTTTAGTGGAGGTTTTCGGATTTGGCCATTTGGTCATCACATTGAATAGTACATTATTGAAAGTTTCGGAATTAAATCTGGCAGAGGAATGTTCATGTACCAAATTTTAAAAATAGCAATTTTGAAATTTGACTGTAAGAAAATCCAAACGGTGTAGACTACATCTCGTGTAGACATTACCAGATAAGCTCAGGAAACCCACCCCGATACATGTACTGTGCATTCTACAATAGGTTTTTGCCATTAATACTTCTAAGAATGATTGTCCCCTAGACCAGGGGTGTCAAACTCATTTTCACTGAGGAGCACATCAGCATTATGGTTGCTGTCAAAGGGCCATTGGAGGACGGCACCTGGGTAGGGCTGTCAGAGCTGTGCTATTGCCTGTGAGTTGCTGAACAGAATGGTGAGGAGGTATGTGCCGGAGTCCTGAATCCAAGATGGTTCCCACTCCTTGTGCTGCTGCCTCCTCCAGGGAAAGTGGAGAGTCAGTGCTTCTGTGTCCAGACCTTGTCCATTCCTGCTCGCTGTGTCTCAGCTCTCACAGACCACATAAAATGACTTGGTGGCGGGTTTCTAGTCAAAACAAGCAATTTGTGGTAAAAGATATTCATGATTTTTTTAGTTTATTTATTTTTGTTGCTTATTTTCCTGGTGAACTCCGTTAAGTAACAGAATCATAGTTTATAGAAGGTAACAGAAGAGAAATCAGATGACGATAGAATACAGTTTACAGAAGACAAAGGTGCTGCTTTCTTAAAGGAGTTGTCTCACTACCAACATTGATGGCAGATCGCTAGTCTCACCTCTGGGACCCGCACCAATCTCCTAAACGAGTCCCGAAACCTCTCTGCTCTGAACAGAGAGCAGGTCGGGACTCTCTCATAGGCATGAATAGGAGTTCCGAGTTTTGATGAGCAGCGATGCTTGGCTGTAATCGGAACTTCCATTGACGTCTACGGGAGAGTCCCAACCACCTCTCCGTACAGAAGGTAGAGGTTTTGGGGGTCGTTTAGGAGACAGGTGCGGGTCCCAGAGGTGGGACCAGGACCTATCAGACAATGATGGTATATCCCAGTGATATGCCATCAATGTCTGTAGTGAGACAACCCATTTAGATGAGAACTAGAGATTAATTTCACCATCTCTGGGATGACCTGACCTGAGAAGTGCGATGCTGAAGATAAGGAGACACAAGCAACATTTGGAAAAGAAGAGATAATTGGTTTCATAGAGAACAGGTAAAGTGAAGAATTTATTTTACCTTTATTGTTTCTATACTGTATTTATACACAATATGTGGTTCCTAAAGTTACAACACAATGGCATTTTCTTGGCTATTGTAACTTGAAACCACAATCAAAATACAATACCACAGATACTTCCACTGATTTGTAACATGTATGAATGGCTTGACAATCCAGACACTTAGGGAGACATGTATGGAACTAGACGCATTTTCGCATCTATTTTTCAGTGTATAATGCGCCTGAATGTATGAAAGTGTTTTTTGTGCGCTCATAAATGGTGTCTAATGTTAATTGCACCTTGTCTGTGTGTTTGGCGCATTATGAAACTTAAGCGCATAAGTAATGTACCAAACGTGTATAAAGGCTATAGATAGGCTGGAAATAAAAGAAAAGTCATTAGAATATCATGTCAGTGAATAGAAGCTATGGTACTGATCTCGCTTGTATAAAATTAATTAGAAATGTACTAAAATTAATTTAGTAAACATTCCGACACATCATCATCAGTGGGTTGGGTTTTAATGAAAATTAGTGTTAAGATTCTTTCATTTTTAATGCAATTTAAATAGGTAGATACTTTTTATATTTTATGGGATACTATATATTTTTATATTTTATATTATAAAAATTTATAAATTTAAATCATGTTTATATTTATATAGTCTAACGACTATTTTAATAAATTACTTGTTTTATATTATACTGGTGTAAGTTGACCAAGAGTATGATAACATTTTTTTCCCTAAAGCAAATCTAACTCCACTTCGACTCCTCAGGCTCAGACCACATTGAGCTAGGTCTTCCTGTCGGAGCTGTAATGCGCCTAGTTTTGCCGAACCACATTCATATATTACAAGTGTGGTGCGACGCACCCAGAATGCCTCCAGAACACTTCTCATGTTTGGCGCATTATAAAGTGTTGAGTCTTATGAACAATTCACCTAACACATTCATTAGGTGCATTAGACATCGTATCCGGCTCACTTAGGCGCATTTTATGCCAGAAAAGGGTGAAAAACCCGATCATACACGTCTCCCTTAGAGCCACATATATGAAAACTGTCTAGGTCTTAGACTTTCTTTGTTGCTTATGGCAACCAATCAGAGTTTCCGTTCAATTTAATTCAGAGCACTATATGAAAAAAAAGGGGAAATCTGTTACTATGGGCAGCAAAGACAGTCTAACACCAAGACAGTTTTCATACATGTTCCCCTTCCCGAGGAAATTTCATGCTCATAACCAGGATGGGTCCCAGCAGTTGATCCACTACCAGTCTGACACCTATGACATGTTATGTGGATGGGTTACATGGAGTCACTATGGAAAAACACCTTAAACTCCTTTTGTTTCTTTTGCTTTCTTCCTCTGAATTATTTTCATGCCAGGTTAATGTCTTCATTTAACTGAGGAGTCATTATTATATGAAGAATCGTTATAAAAGAGCAACAACCAGGTAAGATACAAGCAAAGAGAAATGTTACTATCTTCTGCTAAGAAGGATACATGCATGATTGTCTATCAGGATAAAGCATAAGATCAGAATGAGCAATTCCAGCCAAACACTCATGGACAGGTTTTCTGATGAGGGAAACATATGAATGACAGTAAGAAAAGATCAGAAAAACCATTAGGAATTAATACAGAAAGTATATTGGAAAATTGTAAAACTTTCTGTTATACAAAAATAACGTATTAATGGTCTAGAATGTTAACTGTATGTAATAAATCTGCAATCAGTAGTATTGCTCAAATCTGTTCCTGATCAGGTTGACACTGGTTTGACCAAACCCTGACCCTAAACCTGTCCCTAATCCTGACTTACCTTATCCATTGGGGTTAGGATCATTTTTTTTTAATTTTGCTGGCTTTGAATAGATGAACTTACCTGTTCCCCAGCGCTGTTATTCCGACATCATTTCCATCTACCATTGCTTCCAGTCTCGCATCACATAGGTAACTCTAACATGGAAAAGATGTCAAATGGAAGGAGTATTGGAGCGACAGTTTCTGGAATGCAAATAAAACATGGGCAATAAACGTATGGTGATGAGAGGAAGTACCGCACAGTAACAGTGTATGCGCTCATGGTCTTTGGCTGCAATGTGCTCACTATGCATGGCCTCACCTTAAAATAACTACTTTATTATTGAAGTAAATTTGAAAAAAAATCAAATATATTTTTTATTATATCTTTATATTTATACTTACAAGACCGGCCTTTGGGGTATGTGACTTATGCAGTATAATAGGGGGCAGTGTCATTACTGAAAAGGGCACCACTGGCTCTAAGGCTTGTACCCCTGCTCCCACAGCTGGCACCTAAACCTTTGGACAAGTAAAAGTGAGGAACACGGTTACATTCCCTGTTATAGTGATTATACTGTGTTATGTATGAAGCCGGCAGTGTTATTTTCACACTATTTCATTATATTATTTAGGCAGTATATGGTTCCCCATAAAGGAAGGAGGAGGTCGGTAGACGTTACTGGACAGGGCTCTACTCAACTTCAGGCTGGCCCTATATATTGGTTTCCTATATTAATATTTCCGCAATTATATTACTATACCAACGTCACATGACTAATAATGTCACAATACCTATTGGTCACACATCTGGTGATATTCATATAATGAAGTCACAATATCAGTTTTATGATGTCACAATATAATGTCAGGTCTAAAGGCCCAGGAGAGGCTCATCTCATTGAGGGTGTTAGAAGGCGTTACAGAGTGAGGATCGAGCTTCTCTATGTTTGTAGAAATGGCGAAAAAAAAGCGTTTTAAACGTATTATTATAATGTCCGACTCAGAGGACGATAGCAGCGATGAGGATTTACATCAGGTGAGCCGTCACTTCTCTACAATATCATTACTCTGAACATGGTCAGGTGTGGTCAGCCTGTCTCCTACTTGTCCATTATATGCAGGTGGCAGCCATCCATGGATTCATCAATAGTCTATAGAAATAGTGGATGTTGGATATTAGTTTCTTTTCTGTATATGGAGGGAGATACGTGGTTCTATTGTCAGGATGCTAGAATTAGTGGGGAACCTGCTTTTTCTATGTTTGCTGCTACATATATTCTATGGCCTCTAGTGACATTATCTCCCAGATACAGAAAGTACAGATGCAAATTCCCAGTTTTATGTCTTACACTGTTTCTTTTTTCTAGTCTCATCCAAAAAAGAAAACAAAACTTCCAAACCAAAATCAGGAAGGTGGATTTATAAGCCGGGTAACACCCAGCAAGCCAGGTACGTGGCTCCGGTACAGTAAGGTCTCTGTGTTGCTGGGGGGGGTTTCTCCTACTATAACTAGATTTATCAGAACAGCAGCAGATCACTGCTCAGTAGATTTGGCCCCAGGATCAGAACCTAGTTATATTTTCATCTGAACTCAAAAATCAAGTTTCCAATATATTCCTGTATATCTTTCCGAGAAAGCTGAATGACCGCCACTAACAACACCCTGAAAACCTCAATATTTCTATTTCACCTTCATAATGCTGTGGGACTGATAGGAGGAAACACAAGAGGGGACAAGGAGAAGGCTCCAGAGGAAACGAAATTGTGATGAAAAGACATATTACGAGGTCACATTTGGCTTAAAGGGGTATTCCTATTTTATTGATTAGCTTCAAACATGTAACCAGAGGTAAATACAGACTATTACCAAATACATTGCTGCTCTGCTTTTCCTTCCCTTCAGTGTTAGGAGCAGATCTAGTTTCTCTAGTGACCGGCCTCCTCACTCAACATATTGGAAATTATTATTATTTTATACAGTTTTCTCAGTAATGACTTAGAATGAAATATCTCACTGACTTCTAGAACCAAGACCAAATTCTTCTTGTAAATGTGATGTGTGATGAGCTCTGTTTGCTTTCTTTCAGTTACTATTATTATTCTTGATGGAAATCTAATACATTCATTTTATATCTTTTTATCAGATCTAAGTATAACTTTACCATCATCAAGCAATGACATCTACAGGTAGGATAGAAACATCTTCTCACATCCCATTGGGGGACATTTGTATTGAGAACAATCAGTGGCTTCATATAGGATCCTGGTGGTCCCTGGCCTCTGTATTGTTATCTCCTCTCATCTACTGTTAGTAAAGATTTTATCCAGTTAATAAGAGCTCTGTGTTTTCAGTATTAGAAGTTTACCCATTGATTTATATGTTTATATTTCACAGGTCCAACAATGTCATTGTGATTTCTGATGATGATGATGATGATTCTAAGATCGAGGAAAAATCAATTCCAAAAAGTAAGTTGTACTTAGCTGTTTTTTATAGACACAATCTAGATTTCTGGTATTGGACACAGTATATAGTTCAGTTCTCTCTACTTTTATGTGTTACTCACAGGACTCAGGACTTCTGATACAGAAGCTGTTGACACATCTAAGCCTTGGGAATCTCCAGTGGTCATTAGTGACAGCGATGATGATGACTGTATAATAATTACACCAACAACGTCTGTCACAGGTCGGTGTCTGAAACCTTCCTAGGAGTCTTTAAAGGGAAACCTTCACCATAAAAATGCTGTCCAATCTATCGGCATCATATTATAGAGGAGGATCAGGGGATTAGTGGGATATATTGTGTTGCTGGAAAAGATTCAGTAAAACTTGTAATTTATTGATTAAAGTCCCTACTTTTTCTGGGCTTTGGAGTTCAGTAGGTGGTCTTATCAGTGATTGACAGCTTTCACTGTATAAATGTGCATAGAGATAATTGTAAGTCACTAGGACCGCCTACTGGACTCCTAAGCCCCAAATAAGAAGAGATCTAACTAAATAAAATACAGGTTACATTGAATCTTTCCTTAGAGCACTATAATCAACCAACACTGTTTTCCTGCTCTGTAATATGTATCAGGGAGATCATACTGAATTTTCAATGTGACAGATTCCCGTTAAAGTTCTTTTCTGAATCAAAATGCCTTAACCCACCACGGTCATAATAATATGGCTCTTCATTTTTTTTCCTTCTCGATTTCCCAGAACCATAACTTTTTATTTTTCTATCTACATAGACATATAATGGATTTTATTTTGTGGGACAAGATGCACTTTCTAATGGTGTCATTTACTGTATCATAGAATATACTGGGAAAACGCTGAAAATTCTAAGTGGGGCAAAATGTGAACAAAGTATTTGTGCCATGTTTGCAGGGTTTTTCTGGGCATTCCCTCTTTAATATAAACAATGTGTTATCTGTATACTGCAGGTTGATAAGATTCTGGTAATACAAATATGTAGGGTTTTTGTTTTGGTACCATAAAAAAATCCAAACATCTTCTATTCTTTAAATTTGCGCTGCAGCTCCATTTTCTGCAACCACATCTGCAACTTTTTTGCACTTACACCAATAGATCGGGGTAAAGGTGCTTTTTTTCAGGCTGAAGTGTACTTTCTATTGATATCATTTTGGTATAGATGGGACTTCTTGATCACTTTTATTTTAATTTATAGGGAACATGAAAAGACTAAAAAAAAACTAATTTTGATGTTTGGAATTTTTTTTTCTCCATGGTGTTCAGCATAAGGGATAAATTATATTTAATAGATTGAATTGTTACGGACGTGGCCATATCAATTATGACTAACTTTTTTATTATTTGATTGTTTTTATTTGTAAAAAACACAAAAGGGGGTTATTTGAAATTTAATTTTTTTTTTCTTTTATACTTTAAAATCTTTTTTTTTCACAATTGGAACTCCGAGTTCTCACCACAGAGGAGCTGATTGGAGTGCACCTGCCGTTTATAGAGCAGGCTCAAAGGGTGAGCCTGCTCCATACTTACTTATCACTGTCATGATGTACTAATATGTCACGGTGGGTTAAGGAGTCAATGTGACGCTTTCTATTCCATTTTATAAAAAAAAAACTTCTGCTGCATATTTCTCTACAGATAATGAACCATATGAATATGGAGATGAACCCAGTTCAGAGGAAAGGTGAGTGAGATGAAATTTCCTTTTTTCTGCAGTTAGTCTTGGGGGGTCACTTTATTTCCAAGCCTCCCATAGTCAGACTCTATGTTTTATGCTCCAATGGCAGATTAACCTGTTACTCATGTGAACACTTCCTGTGCGGCAGTATTTTTAAGTCATCAAGAACTAACAGATGATCTTGGACTCTTTCTAGGGCACCGATGTGTAACATTCCTGAATGTTTTATTGAGGAAATTACTGAACCAACTTCCCCATATGTGACCCATTTCCAGGAGACCAAACAAGAGCTGGTAACACGACTGTTTGACCTATACAACCAAACCGTGTTTGAGAACCAGGTATCTTATTTTTCATCTCTGGGTTACACATGAACATATACATCTTCTCATTTTATACTCTTATCATACAGTCACAACATGTGGCCTCTATTACAGGAAGTGAACAGTTATCCCTATCAGCTGGACTGTTACAAGGTATTCTGGTTCCCTAGACAAATAAGGCATATAGCGTCCCCCAATGTAGAATTCAGCCCGGTCCATAACTCTTTGCACCCCCTTCCTGCCTGGGAGGAAGTAGCACCGTAGGCCCATCCTAGCAGTAAACTATAGGCTCTGAATGATTTTCAAATAGGATTGGCTCTTGGATTCCAAAGCTGCACCTATAAAAAAAAAGCCCCTCACTTTTTAGTCAGTTATTATATGCTTGTCTTCCCACATGGCAAAATGGTTATGGGCCCAACAGTCACTAGGGCCCAGCTGGCTCTGCTCTATAGCTGTACCCCTGAATTAGACTGTCTACTGCTGGGGTCTATTGTAGGTCAGAATCTAGCAGTAATGGTGAAGCTTTTGGTGATCTGGAGAATAATACTGAACCTTATTATGACTAAAAGAAGAACCAAGAGGAATTACACAAATAGACATAAAACCTTCTCCTCATGAAGTCTCTATGAGTTAGGTTTGGTCTTCAATCGCTGCAAATAACAGATGGAAGAAAGTCACAGCAGAGACATTGGGGTCGCTCGCTCCGAGATGATGGGATCGTGTTTAGCTCTGTTTTTGATGGGACCAGATATTTAATGGATTTGTGTTTTCCCTCCCTGCTTCTATAGCTTCCTGATACCATACAAATAACCTGGAGCAAAAGGCTGAGGACAACATCTGCTCAGTGTCACAAAATAAATGATGATGGGGAACGTTATTCCAGAATTGAGATGTCGGAGAAAGTCTGTGACTCTGCAGGTAAGATACAAAACCTTTCTATGCACTTTATGAAGCTGCTCTGGGTTTACATTCTGGATAAAATAACCGGTCAGCTCATGAGATATATGTCATCTTTACTATACACTGTCATTATGTATTTGTATCTTTAGAACGTGTCAGAGATTCACTAATACATGAGATGTGTCATGCTGCCTGCTGGCACTTCGATGGACTGCAAATAGATGGACACGGTCCAGTGTGGCAATCCTATGCTGATAAGGTCAGCTGTGTACACCCAGAACTCCCACCAGTGTGCGCATACCACACTTATACCATCAATTACACCTACAACTATCAGTGTGAATGGTGTCAAAACAGGTAGGTGATATTTTATTTCCATGTTATTTATGAAGAGAAAGAGGAGGCTCCATATCAAAGAGTAAGATGTGTCCCCATATATAGAATTGTGTTATAAGTCAATGCCCGACCTTCAATGACTGTTATTCTTCATCAGTTCTGGTCGGCTACTCACTGCCCTTTCTGTCTCCATAGAGTGGGACGTTATACTTGCATTGAGGATCAGAAAGCATTTTGCCGAAAATGTGGGGGCAAACTGATCCTACAGAAGACCACACAAGATACGGACAGTCCATAAAGCAGTCATCAGTATTAAACAGAAGCAGTCTATGGCTTATGTCATCAAATGTAAGTATATATGTCCTTCCTAAATAAAGACATAGAGCAGTGTTATAAACAGGCAGTAGGGTTCAGCTGATATATAACTACCTGCTCTAGGTAATCAAGTGTCTCCTGGCTTCAGTGTTAATCTCCAGGTGGGAGATGTGGCTCTCACCATTATTGGAGGTCGTCTGATAATTTTCATGGTTTATTCTATTTTGACTAAAGTGATCGTGTGCAATGTTCTCATTCAATAAATATATCAAATAAAATAAAAGGCATTAAGTCATAATAATCTATAATTATCAATGTTCACAGAATATCATCAAAGATTCACCTCTTCTTCCAGAATGAAAGACTCTGCTCCAGGCCGCATCCTTTTCCAAAGGCGATACATTTGTGGCTCCTACAAACATCACAGAAAGTGCTGAATTATCACCAGCTATGCTTGGAACAACTGTGAGCAAATATCATCATAGGAAGCCAAGTCCACATCACATCATGCCTGGAAAAGCCAAAGGGGATGCTATTTATTGGCCCAAAGCAGTAGAGGAAGAAGAGCGTGCCCACCAATAATGAGATTGAAAAAAAAAAATCCCTCCTTTTTTCCATTCCTTCCCCCTTTTCCTTTCCTTCCCCATCTATCCTGATATTAATAAAATTAAAAAAGAAAAAAAGCATAGTCCTGTGTTTATTTCTCTGAGGAGCAGTCACCATCCTTTAGCAGTTTTACATCAGGACAGATAGTGCTGGATTTTGTGCAGATTTCATTGGTGAACACTTTACTGAATGTGACATATCTGCTAATGTAGAGCAGCCCCAGGAGAGGTAATGATATGTTGCTGTTCCCATATTTACTACAATGAGCAGATGTAGATTTGTTCTAAAAATGTATTTGTAACTCTTCCATATCATAAGTCTACACTATGGGGGACAGGTATGAAAACTCTTGTCTAGGGCTATGTGCATACATGCCAACTCTCCCACTTTTGGCGGGGTGGTCCCGCTAATGGGGGTCCCAGGCCACCCCAGTAGAGTTGGCAAACCTCAGGCCGCTCATACAGGCGGGTAAAGAGGCCGCCGCGGCTGCTCACCCGCCCGGTGAGTCTCACTGACTTGTGTGGCCGCAGTCACACGGTCAGTCAGCAGCTGCCATACAGGGAGGAGGCAGGAGGGATCGTTCTCCTCCTGCTTTCTCCCCTGTATGTACAGCGCCGGTTTCCGCTGTACATACAGATCAGCGTCACAGGAGGCGGGACACACGGATGTACTCACTCACCCTGCTATGCTGAGGAGATCATTGGGAGCTGGACGCGTTGCAGGGAGCCTGGTGAGGTGAGTAGTTTTTATTAATTTTTTTTATTAGCTATTGGGGGCATCAACCTGGCTACAAGGGGGCACTTTATTATTAAATAAACACAGTTCAAAGTTTGGCTCATCTCCAATACGGCAATTGCTTCACCTGATCTGCTTCTCCCGTAACACCAGTCTGCACTGCTGCACAGATCAAAAATCCTCGATCACAGGACCAAATGCCAACACTTCAGAAGAAAAACATGATCCAGCAATACGTGCCAAAAAACTGGATAATGTTTATTATATACAAACCTTCAAAATGACATAGTACGAGCGGACCTCAAACTGCGGCCCCCAGCTTTGTGAACTACAACTCCATCATGCATTTTATAACCTAAACATGGAATGATGGGAGTTGTATTTCCCAACGCTGGAGGGCCGCAGTTTGAGAATGCTGTTACAGAGGAAATAGGGTATTCCACATAGCTTCGCGTTTGTGCCCTACTGATGGCCTTTTTCACGGCATAAATACATATAAAAACCCTTTACCTTATATAGCGTCTTTTCAAACTTCCATTGGGGAAAGGGAGGAGGTTTGAAATATGGGTGGATACCTAAAGTTCCATAATAAAATTCCTCTACTACCCTTACTATGGTAAGACGCATTTGTTTAAAAAACATGGATATAAACACATTGTAACAAATCTTAATATCTCCCTAATAAAAAACCTAAAAGTTTTGCATACATATTTAAAAAAACTTTGGGCTATATTATAGGAATAAAGAGCACCAAAAACACTTATTTTCTTTTTTTTTTCAACATAAAATATAGCAAATCATTGTGGTAATTGAGACCGTCAGGTGCCCTAGCTCCCAACTCCAGGATCCAGAAAACCTCTCGTAATCGGACCTGTTGTGTCCAGTCCCCTCCCCTTCTGGGGCGTTCTACTCGTTCAATACCAAACACTCTGAGGCTTTCCATGGATCCTGAATGGACCTGCAAGAAGTGTTTGACGTCTGCAGATTGATTAGTAAGTGTGTTCCTAATTCCTTCCATATGTTCATACATTCGGACTTTTAGTTTCCGGATACTACTTTCTCACAATCTATACACAGTATTATATATATTATGTGATCACTGTTGCAGTTAATAAATTGTTTTATTTTATAATTCTTTTGATTTGATGTACTTCCCTTAAATGTATCCGTTTTTTTAGTGAACTTACAAATATTGCATCTTTTCTCCCCACACAGATAAAAACCCGGGGGTGTCAACCATGTTTTAGAACTCATTGGGGACCTGTACTCACTGCTTGAAATATCGTTCCGTATTGTTATGTTACGTTTTGGAATACATTTCACTCCTTGGTCTAATATTTTGGCCAATATTGGATCTTGCAGCAAGATATTAACATTTTTATAAAAAACATTCTTGATTCTATTAAAATCTAAACTATACGGTGTAGAAAAAAAACTATTTATTTTCATTTTATCTGTTTCTTTTTTATTTTTCGATCCCATTAGGACCTGATCCTGAGTTTTATCTTTCATCTTATTTTCTGCTTGATTTACTTGTTTCTGTGTATATCCTATTTCTTTTAATCCTATTTATAATTTGGGCCTCATTTTTATAATCAGCATCTTCTGAACAGGCACGACGTGCTCTTGTATGTTCCCCCACTGGAATAGCATTGATGGTATGAACTGAGTGATTACTTTCTGCTCGTAATATAGTATTGCCACTAAGTGTCTTTCTGTACAGCTTAGTGTTAACTTTGGAGGAATCAGCATCTCCTCTGAGTTCTATATCTAGAAAGTGGACCGTAACAGTTTGTATATCATGAGTAAAGCGTAAAGCACATGAATTATTGTTGACATACAATATGAACTTTGATATGGATGCCAAACTGCCCCCCCAAACCATTCTCCAATAGTCGTGGAGACAACTATTCCAGATTTTGATAATAATAAAGATGGACAGACAAGCCAAATTGGCACAAGTTTTTGGAGAATCTATAACCACAAATACGATAGAGAATAAGTTGAAAACACTGTTTAATGATTTGGAAAGAATGAATTAAAAGAAACGGGTTT
>JAODAL010011021.1:0-102030 GCA_025379985.1 Phyllomedusa bahiana | reverse complement strand
TTCACGTCCTGTGAAAAAAAACTATTCAATCGTGGAAAGAGAGTGTCTGGCGATAAAGTGGGTTTTAGAGTCCTTACGGTAATTATCTGGCAGGTAGAAAATTCAGGTTGGTGACAGACTTTGCCCCGTTACAGTGGATGTACCGAAATAAAGGCAATAATGCCAGCGTGACAAGAGGGTTCCTGGCACTGCAAGATTAAAAATTTTGTGGTAGAACACAGGGCTGGGAAAACAGCATATAAATACTGACGCCTTGTCAAGGCTCCACTGTCTGGTCAGTTCAAGTGCCCAGTCCCCTGGCCTTGGGCAGAGGGGGGGGGGGGATGTGTAAGCAACCAGCAGGAAAAATAGTGGATGGAAGGTATGTCCCTAGTATTATGCTGCAAATGGTAAGGAAGTTCCAGGGATGTCAGAGAGGCCGATCCAGTGGGACAGCCCGGTCTTTCCAAAGCAGCAGAATGGCAGCAAGAGAACTGCACTAGAGGGGCCACCAAGGAACCGGACCTTGGTGGGGAAAAGTCAGCAGTATAAATAGGTAACATACAGAAAAAGGGGATAAAAATTACTAAAAGAAAAAACCAGAAACATGGCCGTACTCACCGCTGGAAAAGCTAAGATGAGACTGAACACAGAGGCAAAAAACGCCCCCATGCTATTAAAGAAAAATACCCAGGTGCAGCTGATGGGTGGTAACCCATATATCTCTCCACTAAGTGGACAGAAAGCTGCACCTTGAATTGACATCTATTCACACAGCATGCAAAAAAGCAGAAAAGCCACAGTACCATAAGTGGGAAACTATACAGATGCAAAAATACCCATAAACAGCCGCTCGCACACCTTCCATGCATGAGGGGGGCGGCTGCTTGTATTCTACTTGCATCCAGTCCCCAGTACTGTTGGGCAAAAAAACTATTTTCACAAACTGGAAAAATATCAATATGAGGTATTGGTTAACATAATGGACACTATATTGTTTTGCCTGCAAGCCCCTTCACGGCTCCTCTTTTATTGCGGCCCCTACACTCCCTTAAAATCACAAAACATACAGAAAAAGGGGATAAAAATTCTAAAAGAAAAAAACCAGAAACAGGGGCCGTTACTCACCCTGGAAAAGCTAAGATGAGACTGAACACAGAGGCAACATACGCCCCCATGCTATTAAAGAAAAATACCCAGGTGCAGCTGATGGGTGGTAACCCATATATCCCTCCACTAATGGACAGAAAGCTGCCCCTTAATTGACATCTATTCACACAGCATGCAAAAAAAAGCAGAAAAGCCACAGTACCATAAGTTGGGAAACTATACAGATGCAAAAATACCCATAAGACACCGCTCGCACACCTTCCATGCATGAGGGGCGGCTGCTGGTATTCTACTTGCATCCAGTCCCCAGTACTGTTGGGCAAAAAAACTATTTTCACAAACTGGAAAAATATCAAATATGAGGTATTGGTTAACATAATGGCCACTATATTGTATGCCTGCAAGCCCCTTCACGGCTCCTCATTTATTGCGGGTCCTACACTCCCTTAAAATCACAAAACATACAGAAAAAGGGGATAAAAATTACTAAAAGAAAAAAACCAGAAACATGGCCGTACTCACCGCTGGAAAAGCTAAGATGAGACTAAAACACAGAGGCAACATACGCCCCCATGCTATTAAAGAAAAATACCCGGGTGCAGCGATGGGTGGTAACCCATATATCTCCCCACAAAGTGGACGAAAGCTGCACCTTTTAAATTGACATCTATTCACACAGCATGCAAAAAAGCAGAAAAGCCACAGCACCATAAGTTGGGAAACTATACAGATGCAAAAATACCCATAAGACAGCCGCTCGCACACCTTCCATGCATGAGGGGGGCGGCTGCTGGTATTCTACTTGCATCCAGTCCCCAGTACTGTTGGGCAAAAAAAACTATTTTCACAAACTGGAAAAATATCAAATATGAGGTATTGGTTAACATAATGGCCACTATATTGTATGCCTGCAAGCCCCTTCACGGCTCCTCATTTATTGCAGGTCCCTACACTCCCTTTAAAATCACAAAACATACAGAAAAAGGGGATAAAAATTACTAAAAAAAAAACCAGAAACATGGCCGTACTCACCGCTGGAAAGCTAAGTTGAGACTGAACACAGAGGCAACATACCCCCCCTGCTGTGTGCAGTTTTTTTTTTTTATGTGTATTTTTTTTTAAAGTTTTTATCAAAAAAAAAAGAACGACTTTGCAATGCGGAACAACAACTACCGGTTCATATTTAGATGTACTCGCGAAATAATACCTTTTGGCCAGATACTTCAAAAATGTAGGAGAAAATAAGTTGTAGACCCTACCCAAGTTAAAAAAACGGAAGATTTCAAACGCCCCTCATATGACGAATGTAACCCCTTTAAACATAGGTAAAGTATGCATAAACCCATGCAGCTTTAACTGTCTAACAAACATTGACCTTACAAAGCCCACCCCAAGACAGTCATAACCATAAATTTCCAAAACAAACCTAATAGAAAGACAACAAAAGGGGGAGGGGGGGGGGGGGCATCACCATACCCTGAAATGGGGAAATCCCGGGAACCTTTTCTTATTTGGGAACCTCAGATATCATTAGATATAGCATAAAATCCCTGATACCAAATTTGATTAAATCCGTCCAACTTATTTGCCAGATGCGTGAGATACTCCATGTTCCAAATGTCTCTCAATCGCCCATATAGCTCAGGAGGCCTGGGCCCTTTTGGTTTTTTCCAAGAGCGGTTTAGCGCGAGCGGCCGTAAGAACATTAGCTTTAATTTGAGTGGTTTTGGGAGGCTTGATTGGAAATAGATTGAAAGGGAAAAACACTTTGGATCCTTGGCAGAATAATACCAAACAATCATTAATAAACCTTTTAACTGCTGCCCAAAAATTTTTAAATCATTGACACCCCAGAATGGGGTGGGACAGTACCCCCAAATATCACAGCGCCAACTCTATCCAAACTCCCGGTTTTAAAATTTGTGCAAAAAAGGGGGGAGTATGGTACCAGCACATCAAAATTTTATATATTTCTTTTTATAGTTGTGCATTGGAGGTCGCGAAGCTCGCCCTCAATGAGATCCCATTCTCCACTGAGATATCTCTACTACAGTGCTTCCATTTTGCCCATTAGCATGTCGTGGTGGCTCTCTGGAGAGGGGCTCAACAAAATATTATAGATTCCTGATATTAACCCCCTATTGGATGAGTTAAAAGGGCATAGCTTCTCAAATTGGGTGGGGGTGGAAACCCACCCGGGAAAAAAACGCAAATACATGTCATATATGGGAAATTTGCATGTAAGAAAAATAGCAACTGAAAGGAACTGTTTTCTCCCTGAAGCTTTAAAAAGGGGCTTTGATGGACTTGGTTCTATATTACTTGCGGCAAAGGGGGAATAGACCTTTTTTAAAAACCCCACCTCTACCCCTGACCCCCCATTCCCTCTAAAAAAGGGAAATTGAACAGAAGTTAGTCAGGCGAGGGGAAAGACTCCCCCAAAACTTACTTGCACACCGATGCCATATTTCTCTCGAAAGGCCCAAGGGCCTAGTAAGCCCTGCTAAAGGTGGGGGGGATGGGGCCCACAGGAGGGAGTAGGGGCCAGGTTACCCATCTTTTCAATTTAAAAAAATTTTGAATAGATATGGGAGGCCCAAGCAGGGACCCCCTTAGCTGGGATGCCCATAATACTGGGAAATCCAGTCTCTAGCCCCACCACTCTTTTTCCCTCCATATCAAAATCCTTTGTTTTCTATGTCTTTGTTAGCCCATTTAAACCTAAACAAGCTGTTTGGAGAAGTTTTAAACCCCCTCTTTGGGCCCCCCCGCCGGGGTAGGTCTCAAAAAAGACAATTTTTGGGCAATAGGGACTTTTTAAAGCTGAGTTAGCCCAAATAATGATAGCGGAAACCCCACCACTTGGTCTGGTTTCTTAAAATTTCTTGGAAGATTTGGGGGAATTTGTCATTAAAGACAAATGGGATTTTGTTAAATGTACTCCCAGATATTTAATATATGAAGTCTTCCAATTATTAAAAAAAAAAATTGGCCCCATCGGGAAAATCTCCCATCGGTTGGGGGCATGTTTATTGAAATGCTTCTGTTTTTTCGGTGTTTATTTTTACGAATTGCAAAACTCATTAAGCAATTTATGTAGGTTAGGAAGAGATATTGAGGGGTGTTAGTGTCCGAAGATATCATCCCCAAAAAGATAAAACTTGAATTCCCTCTCCGCAGAGAGAACCCCCTGAATGCTCGGATTGAGGGGGGAAGCGGAGGCAAGAGGTTCCAGCACAGGGCAAAAATCAAAGGGGAAAGGGGGGATCCCCGTCTTGTGCCTTAGATGGTTTATTTGGGGAAAAATTATGCGGCAAGGGGATAGTTGCCGTTTGTTTTGGAAAATAAGGGCCCTTTAGTCCTGAAAAAAGGGGGCCACCAATTCCAAAGGATTGCAACACCCCCGAACTGTAGGCCCGCCGATGCGGTCAAAAGCCTTTTCGGGATCAAAGGCTTAATACTAAGGCTGATTGATTAATTTTTTAACCACATCGATCAGATCCACCCCTCCTAGGGGATTGTCCCCCCCCCTGGGGTTCAGGTAAACGTACCTGGTTTTTTGGGGTAAGTCTGGGGTAAAAGTATTGAAGTTTTAGCTGTATTTGGTGAAAACTTTGAGTCTGCATTAAGTAGTGTAAAGGCTATAGCAAGACGTCCATAGGATCTTTATTTTTTAGGCAAAAGGGGGATTAAGAACCCAAAAAATAGAAACAACTCCCCCCCCCATCCCCCACTGATTATAAAGCTTTAGTAAAAAAAGGTGATAATTCTGGTAAAAACCTGTTAATATGAACGGAGGCATCGACCGGGGCCCTTTTCCATTGGGGATGGGGTTCAAAGTGCTTCCATTCCTCCATTAAGATCGGGAGCGTTTAAGGGAGTCCCCAGACCAGTTGAAAGACTCGGTAACCCACATGACTTCAAAAACGCCCTAAAAATGGGATGATCTAATCCTTCGGGAAAAAGGGCCCGGGAAAAGATATAATTCTGAGAAGTATTTAAAGAATAACTGAGCTACCTTGGGGAAACGTTGTCACCGGCCCTTCGGTCTCGCAAAGATATGGTGCCTTTGGATGCATCCCCCTTTTAGCTGTCGCCGGGCGTGTGGGGCCCTTTTTCCCCCTTCAAGTATCTCCTTGTGTAAATACTAACATTTTTTCTACCTTTTCCCTTTGCCCAAAGGGTTTTAATTGTGCCCTAGGTTAACTATTTTCAGCAAAGGTTTTTGAGGACGGTTGGCCAATCAGCTTCTAAGGATGAAAGCTCACGTGCAAGGACTACTCTGAGCTTAGCAGTTTTTTTTACCTTTAACCCATAGAAAAAAAAAGGCCCCCCGAATAAAGATTTGTGAGCTTCCCACAGCGTGGCGGGGGGATACTGACTCCTCATTAAAGAAAAATATTCCCTAATATGGGACCTTATTCCTCCCTATATTGGGGGTTTTTAAAATTTTTTCGTTTAGGGCCAGGAAGTTTCGTATTGGGGGGGTTGTCTTTTTAAGCATTGGGAAAATAGGGGCATTATTGACAGGGATTTGCCCCACTTCCCCCCTCCCCCATCCGCCTAGAACTGCTACTTACCAAAAAAAATATCAAATTGGGGGTGCTACCATGTGGGGCAGAAAAAAAAGTTACGTTCGTTCCCCTGGGGTGGCTATTCTCCAAAAAATAAACAGAGAGTGACCCCTAATTAATGCCTAAATTCCCAACAGGTGAGTAAAAGATCTGTTTTCCACTTTTGGGTTTTAAAAATTTTATCCATTGTTTCAGAAAAGGACACGTTAAAGTTTCCCCCACCCCGTAACGTAAAGGGAATCTACGTTGTTTTTGAGAAGACCGTTTTAGGAAATTATTTTTGGGGTTGGTTAGGAGCATAAATGTTACCATTGTTAAGGTAGTGCCCCCAAAATCACCCTTTAAAAATAATAAAAATCCCGGGCATCTATTTGGGATCTGTGACTTTGGGAAAGGGGGATGACCCCAGAAGCAGAAATTTCCAACCTGCCTTTTTTCCTATTTGGGAAAATAATAAAAAAGAGGGGGAAAAAATTTTGCGAAGGCAAAAGTGCCCTCTTTTTTGAAGTGTTGTTTCTGAAGGGGAACAAACTTTGGGCAAAAAATGAGAAGGGGCTTTTCGCCAGTTTTTTTTTGGCGTACACTACGCCTCCCCAGCCGAATCCCGCTGTCGCACGCAGCGTTCGGCACTTTCGGCTGCGGCCCGCATGAAGGGCGGGCAGTGGGCACGGTGGGGCGCCGGTTTTGGCTTTCCGGGGCGGGACGCGGCGCGCTCGTATAGTCCGAGGCATGTACCTTTCACGGCTCGCCAAATCGCGGCGCTCGGCAGCTCCGAGAAGCAGACCTGGTTTTTTTTGGTCTAAATCCTCCGGCCAAGGCGAAGTGAAGCAGGATTCGAACATGCGAGGAAGCGGATCGAAGATCGCGCAGAAGTCTCGGCGTTTCCGCTCCTTTGCAGCGGAGTGTGATTCCCGAAAAAATCGCCTTTATAAAGGGGGGAAAACAGTGTCAGAAAGAGTGAATGTACAAAATAACATAATAAAAAAAAAAAACATTTTCCAAACTCTAGAACGGCACAATATCAAGAAATATGATATTGGAAATTGCCGGGAAATACAGTAATTCAAATTCTGAAACCTATTCTCATTGGTCGGATAAACCAGCCAATCAGATAGGGGACAAAGTCCCATTCTATCCTATGGAGGAGTTTGGACAATCAGAATCCACGGCGGGATAATTCAATACAGTAAAAAGACAGAAAAGAGCTGATTGGCTGAGCTAGCGGGAGCTTGGCTATCCCACCCAATCAGAACGCGAGCTACTTCTCCCATTATAGTCTTTTGGAGAGTTTGGGCGCACTGAAATTCGGCGTCAGCGCCGTGCGGCATGAAGTATTAATAAAAAAAAATTTTTTTATTAAGTGTAATACATGATCAGATAAAGAGCAGAACAATTGTATAAAAAAAAAAGCAGTTAAAAACCCGAACAAGGTTTGTCGCCGAGACCGGGGGTAATAGGGAATTGCCATAGAGAGAATTGCGGGAAATACAGTATTCAAATGTTTAAAGTTTTCCCATTGGTGGGCAAAAAACCCAGCCAATCAGAATAGGAGCGACAATGTCCCATTCTATCCTATGGAGGAGAATTACCAATCAGAATAGGAGCGACAAAGCCCCATTTAGCCTATGGAGAAAAATGGACCAATCAATTCAAAGGCGGGACATTTCAAAATACAGTAAAAAGGCAGAAACGAGCTGATTGGTTGGAAGCACCGGGAGCTCGTTAAGCTTAGCCAATCAGAGTGCGAGTACTTTCTATTAGAGTTTTTATGGGGAAAAGAAATTCTGAGCGCGCTCTGTGATTGGCTAATTTAAAAAGAGCCGCCGTAATTTGGACCAATGGGAGAGCGGAGCGACGCTCCTATGGGTTTTGTAATGCAATCTAAAAACAAACTGTATATGGCCAAATATCACATTATAAGGCCATGTTCCACGGTTAAAATGGGCCGTATTTCGGCCCTTTAATTACGCGCCGAAGGTGCGCCAATTACGGGCCGAAAACGGCCCATTCTTTTCGGAAATTTCCCAACGTTTCTAGAGAATATGGATTACGTCTCCTTCCCGCCCGGGCGAAGCCCCCCGGGCGGGGAGTTTAATTGACATGTCACTTTCTAGCGGCGTTACGCGCGCTAGCAGTGATGGGTCAATGGGCCGGCGAAGTGCCGGGCCCCCTGCTTACTCCCCGCTCCCGCCCGCCCCGTTTCCCCAGGCGTAATTGCGGGGCGAAATTACGTCCGCAATTTAAGCGTGTGAAAATAGCCTAACACTTCACAAGTTGTCACGATGTGTATATAAAAGGAATCCTAATATGTGGCTAACGAAAAAAAAAATATTAATTCCCTAAATCATGTTTTTTTCTTTATTTTCGATGCCCCCATACTAGTGATCCTTGGCTAACGAAAATAAAGAAATAAAACATGATTTTAGGGAATTAAAATTTTTTTTTCGTTAGCCACATATTAGGATTCCTTTTATTTACACATCGTGACAACTTGTGTAAATGTTTTAATTTTGATTTCGGCCATATACAGTTTGATTTCAGATTGCATTACAAAACCCATGGGAGCGTCGCTCGCTCTCCCATTGGTCCAAATTTACGGCGGCTCTTTGAAATTAGCCATCACAGAGCGCGCTCAGAATTTCTTTCCCCCTAGAACTCTATGAGAAAAGTAGCTCGCGCTTGATTGGCTAAGCTGGACGAGCCCCCGTGCTTCAACCAATCAGCTCGTTTCTGCCTTTTTACTGTATTTTGAACTGTCCCCCCTTTGAATATGAATTGGTCCATTTTTCTCCATAGGCTAGAATGGGGCTTTGTCGCCTATTCTGATTGGTCAATCTCCTCCATAGGATAGAAAGGGACTTTGTCGCTCCTATTTTTGATTGGTCCAAACTCCTCCCTAGGCAGAAAGGGGCTTTGTCGCTCCTTTTCTGATTGGTCTAAATTCTCCCTAGGCTAGAATGGGACTTTGTCGCTCTATTCTGATTGGCGAGTAGGCGAGCCCCGCGAGCTCAGCCAATCAGCTCTTTGCAGCCTTTTTACTGTATTTTGAACTGTTCCCGCCGTGGATTCTGATTGGTCCAAACTCCTCCATAGGCTAAAAATGGGGCTTTGTCGCTCCTTTTTCTGATTGGTCTAACTTTTCCATAGGCTAGAATGGGACTTTGTCGCTCCTATTCTGATTGGCCGAGCTAGGCGAGCCCCGCTAGCTCAGCCAATCAGCTCTTTGCAGCCTTTTTTTCTGTATTTTGGAACTGTCCCGCCGTGGATTCTGATTGGTCCAAACTCCTCCCTTTGGCTAGAATGGGGCTTTGTCGCTCCTATTTGATTGGTCAATTCTCCCCATTAGGATAGAATGGACATTGTCGCTCCTTTTCTGATTGGTCCAAACTTTCCTCCCTAGGCTAGAAAAGGGGCTTTGTCGCTTCCCATTCTGATTGGTCTAAACTTTTTCCATAGGCTAGAATGGGGCTTTGTCGCTCCTATTCTGATTAGCCGGTTTATGCCCACCAATGAGAATAGGTTTCCAGGATTTGAAATTACTGTATTTCCCCGGCCAATTTCCAATATCATATTTCTTGATATTGTGCCGTTCTCGAGTTTGGGAAAGTAATTTTATTTTTTAAAGTGTATTTTGTACATTTTAGCTCCTTTCTGACAACTGTTTTCCCGCCTTTTAAAGGCGATTTTTTCGGGAAATCACACTCCTGCTGCATGGAGCGGAGCGCCGAGACTTCTGTCGCGATCTTGATTCCGCTTCCTCGCATGTTCCGATTCTGCTTCACTTCGGCCCCGGACGGAGGGATTTAGACCCAAAAAATGTAGAACTCCTTTATAAAGGCCGGATTTTTGCTTCATTTCTCCGCACCGACATCTGGAATGATTTCTCGCTGCTCCCGCTGTCTCGCATCGGAACAGATTCTCGGCGCAGTCCCGCACGGAGCCTAAGCCCGCACTGCACCCAAAACATGGCGAGGCGCGGCGGAAATTTTACCCGCATGTATGGGGGTGCACTTCCTCGGACGGCGAAGCATAGGCGCAGCGCCGCACAGGCCCATGTCCCCCCACTTCGCCCCATACGCTGGCGGGCGCGGCGGACTTTACATGATATGTATGAGCGCCGCCCGGCCGCGACATAAATCAGGCGCAGATTCCGCCGGAAAACTGGCGGAAAACGGCGCCTCGACCCGGCGGGATTCATACATGTGGCCCTATGTCTGCCTGAGCTGCGCGCATCTCAGAGAGAGAAGCAACCGTATTTTTACGTTTGAATTAATACCCTTTTCATTCAAAGACATCAACTTAGACATCATAGTCGAGTAAATGATCATACCATTCTGTCAATTGAGTACCTGAAGTCCCAGTTATGGTGGCTGGAGCTGTCCAAACAAGACACAAAAAAGGGAGGGGAAGACACAACGACATACACAAATGCAAAACAAGAAGCATAATAGTAGTGAACACACTAGCCGAAAGGAGAAAGGGGATATCAAGGTGACCGGTAATGAGGGTATAATGAGGGCAGATAGATGATACAGACAGGGGAGATACTACTCAAAGAGCAGTTTCCCTCGTGATGCGCCCTAATATGGACAGCACTTTACAACTATGTTCTTGTACCGCGTAGACGACCTCCTGTGGGGGTGAATGGTAAAAACGCCGCCCGATATATATTTGGGCTGATAACCGACTCTATCTGAGGCTCCTAGAAAAGATGATCAGTGGCAGAGAGGGCTATGCATGACCCACCAGCCAATAATAGCTTAATAGTAAGAGATGAGAAAAATTAAAAATAAAAGGGGAGGAAGAGAGAAAGGAAAAAGAAAAAAAAAAAAAAAGGGGGGGGAAGGAAGGGAGGGGGGGAGGGAGGGGGGGGGTGGGAGGAGAAGGCGGGGAAACAAAATAGGGGAAGGAACAGGAGGATGAAATGAGAGATAATCATAGATATTTGGGGCTGCTACATGCCCAATAGGCAAGTGTTCTTTTTCAACAGCACGTAATCAAAACCTGTAAGAGTCAAGTTTTTGGAGGAGATGCAGAATCCCGGGGAGAACGGGCTCCAGCCATCGGGGAAGGTCTCCGACAGTGCTCCCGAACTTTTTTGCCACAATGCCGGTGGAGCAGGAGGGGGTAGCTCAAGATCCCAATCCCTCATCTCTGGTAGCGGAATGTCCAGTGCAGAGCAGAAGTGCGGTAGGTCCTCATATACTTTTAGCACTGATGAGCGACCGTCCTTGGTTGCTAGCAACATAAAAGGGAAGCCCCATTTGTACTTAATCCCATTTTTTTGTAACTCAGCGAGTAAAGGTTTTAGGCATCTTCGCTTCTGGAGGGTGAACAAAGACAGTTCCTGAAAGACTTGAACTTGGGCGCCTTGATAATGAAGTGGGCCCTTAGATCTAGCGCACGACATAATCCGCTCCTTTAGCTCGTAGTCGTGCAGACAACAGATCACGTCCCTCGGGAAATTTGCGGAATTTTTTGGTCGTAAGGCCCTGTGAGCCCTTTCAAATTTAATGCTGTGAGTTGAGGGTTCGCCCAATAATGAGTTGAAGATCTCAGCGAGTATGGTTCTCAGATTTTCAGTTTCTTTAGCCTCAGGAAGACCCCGGGGTCTGAGGTTATTGCGCCGCCCTCTATTGTCTAGATCTTCTAGGTGTCTTGCCATATCCCGCAGGACATACGTTTGGGAAGCGGTATGCTTGCAAAGATCAGAGACAAATTCTCTGGTTTCGTCATGTGCTGTTTCCAGGTTGTCGACTCTTGTTGCTATACTTTTAAGGTCCGCTTTCATTTCTGCGATTTCTGAACGGAATGTTTCTTTTAGTTCCAGCACCAAGGCCTTGAAATCATTCTTAGTGGTCAGGTGATCAGTGTATGATTTCCAGTCCTGCATTGGTATAGATGAGGGCATGTCTTGCTCTTGCGGATCTAGCAATGATTCAGAAGAGGAACGCCAACCACTATCCGATGGCTGCCGTGGCCGAGATTGATTAGAGTGGTCTGACATTGCTGTTACTGGAGCTGACCAGCTGTGGCTTTTATGGCCGGAGGAGCTCCCGGACTTTCTAGAAGCCCCTGGCGTCCGTTGTGACTTAGGCGGTCTAGATGGCATCAATCCCTGGAGAGAGCCTGAGAGCTCAACAAGTGTATCAGGGCTTGGTGGGCAGCTGCTGCGGTGTTTGGCTGGGCTGGGTAGATGCTGCTGAGGGGTTATGCTTAGCGAGTGACTTATGCCTAGGTTAGGCAGGTTTTCAGCAGGGGAGGTGACCAGTGATGCCACTGATCCTTGACTCAGAGATAAAGCCTTAGCTGTGCCGCTAGACTGTGCAGAACGCGTTCTGGAGGAATAGAGATTATCTTCTAGGGCTAAACCCACATTTTTATGCACTGATGTAGCTTTAAAACCTTTAGAACGGCCCCACAACGTGACAAGACTGTGCTTTTCTGTTTTCAGTTGCCCTGGACAACGTTTAAGTCTGCGTGACCCCGTTCCGCTCGCCTTAGCCAGCTTAGCCTTGTATATGCAAAGGGCCTAAGATGGCCGCCGTCCCCACATGGATAGCAGGAGAAGCGTGTAACAATGGCGCCCCAGCACCTAAGGTTGTAGCAGGACAAACTATGACACTCTGTCCGCTGGCTGGCACCTGCTCAGGCTTTATTTTGTCTCCCCTTTTGCCAAGAGGTTACTCACAGTTCCCTTTGCTTTGCGCCTGCAGTCCTCCCTTTCACCTTGCTGCCAGGCAGTCGAACTGAGAGCGCAGCGTCACTAAGCCTTGCCGTACGAGGCACTTCCCGCTGACGGGTCCCGGCGGTATATTTCAGGCTGATCTGCCCTAGAGCCGGAGCGCAGGTCTCACCCCCGCTCGAGCTGCTCCGTCTTCACGTCCCGAGGCTTCTCCTCTTCCCCGCTATAGAAGGGCCGTTCCCGCCAATGCGGTCGCACCGCGCCTGAGAATTCTGGAGCCTGTCTCCGCTCAACCCGGTCCCCCAGGAAGATGAAATTGCTGCCACAGGCTCACGACAACGTCTGCCACCGTTATCTCCTGGATTCCCCAGGAACAGGTATTCTGCAATGTAGCCCCAATCTATGGCCGGTGGTCTGCAGAGCTCCACTAAGCTGCGGCCATCTTGTGCAGCATCCGGACACGACCCCTGCTGTGCAGCTTTATTGGGCTGCTTTTTCTGAACGGCTGTAGCGTAGGTGGGAGGCCGTTCACCCCTCCGGTCCAGGCTTTACCAGTATCCCTGGGCCTTTAAAGCCTGTGCAGGAAGAGACCAGGTGAGAGAGTCAACCTGGGATTGATTAGTGTCAGGAGTCATTTCTCCAGAGGGTGCTGAGCAGGAAGGAGCCTGCTACTGAACACCCAACCAGACCGAGGAGGTCTACTACACAGAGACTTCACCTGCCACACGGTGGAGTATAACAATTGTGCCTTGTTTTTTTGATGCTGGAAATCTATTATGTTTTGTGCTGCATGTTTGACGGCTGACGTAAGCCAATGACATAAGACTGCCTGTTTGTTTTGCTGTTTGTTTTGCTTTAAAATAAAACCCTATATTTTTGGTTGCAACCATCCCGCTTGTGCCTGCCTCTGTGACCGCTAGTCCCCACAAAGTCTCTGGGAGATGTTTTCAGTCGTTTTTTCAGTGTTTTTAGAAAATTAAAAACACTGAAAAAAATTACTTTTTTTCTGTGCAGTGGAGTCATAGCCTAAGTAAACAGTGTGACAGAGTTTACCTGTTGCTTAAGCCTTCTCCTCCATAGCACACAGGCATCTGTATTACACTGCTGCTGGTGTGCACATTATGTAGACATACAGGCTCTCCCCTGCACTGTGGACTCTCACAACTTACAACTGTCATCACAGTCATTCTTCAAGCTGTCATGTGCCGACTTGTCCCGACTTCAGAGCTGTCTTAAAGGGCCAGCACTTTTTTAAAAACTGAAATACAGGTTAAATGCTTAGGTTTTCCTAATAGTATAATTTTGTACCTTGTTAGCCATAGAAAGTAGTAGAAGAGTGAAGAAATCAGGAGATACCTATTAGAGGCTAACTGAGAATATTTGATGGTCAGCTTACGAGAGTACTAGCTCCCTTCTTCAGACATGGTGCATTTCATAGGACTGGTAAAGCACTAACAAATTCTAAAAATTGATGTGGGACAAATTAAATAATAAACATTTTCACCATTCATCATTATTTAAAATTCTGAACTATTTTTGTTTTAGCTGCTTCCTTAGTGATTCATAGTGTACAGCTTGTCTCTAGGGGATTCAACTAGTGATCAGAGCTCCGCATGCTGCACATGCTCTCCTCTCAGGCAGCTATTGTCAGTCTATTTCCTGCCTAGTAATCACACTCACTAACTGCTGAGGGAGTGTTCAACCCCAGGTGCTGTCATTCTATTCCTGTACTCTGTGCATCTTAGTAATTAGTCAATCAGTGCAAATAAATAAAAGGAAAATTAAACCTCAATCAGGTATATGCATTGAGAAAAAAATCCACATTTTTGGTTCCTGCAGGGATTTTAACCTAGAACACCTAAGCTGAAAGGCAGAAGTCCTAACCACTCAGCTACATTGTAGCTACTCATATCTCTTTACATAGACAGACCTTTGTTTGAGAGTGATCAGACTGTGGAAAAAGGCATGGTGAGGTCCTGTCTGCTGGGTCACATGTTATTCAGTTCAAACAAATCATACATGCCCCCTTTTGAACTCACTGAAAGCTGAAGCAGGACAAACCAGGCATGGTAAAACTTCTTTAAAGAAAAGGAAATATGTATAGGTTTATGATATGCCCCTTTCCAACTCACAGCATAGAGAGAGGAAAATAAGTATTTGATACACTGGCGATTTTACAAGTTTTGCCACATACAAAGAATGGAGAGGTCTGTGATTTTTATCATAGGTGTAAACTTCAACTGTGAGAAACAGAATGTAAAAAAAATCCCAAAAATCATTGTATAATTTTTACATAATTAATTTGCATTTTATTGCATGAAATAAGTATTTGAAATTGTAACGACAGATGAGCGGGTAGTGGATCCTCTGGACCACCGCAAGCGATGGTATAAGCCACGCCAGGGAGCGGAATCTAAGTAGGTCCCGGTATTCACCGGAGTCTACCAGGTCGCTACCCCTGACATGACTTGAAGAGAAAAACCAAAAAAACTGTGCATTAAAACTTAACTTTTACTTATATTAATTTAAAAGATGTGACTTGCTTGCGGTGGCAGCCGAGGTATCGCATGGTACCAAATCGTAAGGCAAGACGTAGTCGGGGACAGGCGGTAAGGTCAGGACAAGCAGCAACTGTTCATGGTCAAGGGACAGAGGCTAATGGTTCGGTACGCAGTGTAACAGACAAGACTTTCAGGAACGCTTTCTCTAAACGCTATAAGGCACTAAAGATCTGGCAGCGCGCTGAGAGAGGTGGAGCAACTATATAGGGTCAGTGACTGGCAATAGCCAATTACCGGCGCACTGGCCCTTTAAGTTTGAGCGAGCCGGCGCGCGCCCTAGGGAGCGGGGACACGCGCACCAGCCGGCAAGAGGAAGCGAGGAGGCAGGAGCGCGGTCAGGTAAGCATATGCGCTTCGGGGGACGAGTGCGCCCACGGCCCGACACGCGGATCGTGGCGCCACTCGCTCCCGGCGCAGAGGAGCCTGTAGGGACACGGATGCACCCGCAGCCTGCCCCACGGGCTGCGGCGCCATTCGTGACACAAAATAATAGAAATACAGAACTTAATATTTGGTACAGAAACCTTTGTTTGGCTTGGATGTTATATGGCTTGGATGTTAAAACATGAGGCATGTTTAACTCCCTCATTTATGCTAGAGCTCACATATAAGGTTATGTTCAAATATTTCCATGAAGTAGGAAACATTTTTCTGTTACAGAAAAGTGTGACCTCACTCTCTGTAGAACTGTAAAACCCCCATTCTCTGGAACTCATTACCCCAAAACATCAGACTCTCCCCAACTTTCACCAGTTTCAAAGGCAACATGAAAACCCATCTCTTTAGGATTGCTTATAACCTACAATAACCCCACCACCAGTACACCGCTCCACAAACATGTCTGCCCCTCACCTTCTGTCTCTCCCCTCCCTCTTTCCTTGTAGAGTGTAAGCCTTCGCGGGCAGGGTCCTCTTTTCCCTCTGTATCCGTTTCTAGTCATTTATCGTCACCATCGTATTTGTTCGACATTTGTTATTTATGTAACTCACCGACTGTACAGCTCCCTGGAATCAATGGCGCTCTAAAATAAATAATAATAATAATATAGCCCAGTGTGTCAATGTATAATTGCCCTAACCTGTATTACATATCTGCAACTGTAATAAACAGGTACAGACACAGACTAGTTTTACACGTAAGGCACAGTATATGAGTATATGCATCATGTTCACCATATTCCATCATGTTCCTGTCCAGGAACAAATTTGCACAACCAAAATTAAAAAGATATAAAAATGTTATCAGTTAAGTGCACACAAATCTAACAACATTAATTCACATGGACAACATTTTCATACATTTTCCTGCTGGGTTACAATTCAGTTTCCAAGAGCTTATCTCTGTAGAACTCAACACTGCTAATGGAACCATGGAAAAGATTCTACTCTCTTCATTGCTTGCTGGATGGTGGTAATCTCCAGCTCATGCTATAAAACCAGGGAGCACAGTAGTTTGTTGGAGGTTAGTAGCACTTGTTAATTTGATCAAGGCTGAAGTTTACGGAGGATAAAGTAAACAATGCAAACTGCAGACACCATCAGTTTCCTCTGGTCAGTGAAGTGTGGTCTGTTCCATTTACACTTCACAACAACATCTGATGGGCTTTGTCAGTGCTGCACAGAGTAATTAAACCTGAAATCAATAGCAGGCATTTGTCATGTTTACAGCCGCTCTTTCTGCTGGGTTAAACTCATCAGTTTAGTGCAGTTCTGTTTTACTGCTGGGACACGCTCCATTATTTCTTCAGGTACAGTTGAGATATTCAGTTACAGTACATGTCCAATGGTTTGAATACGTCAGTAAGATTAAAAGGGGCAGAAAAAAATGAACATTTTTATTTAATTTATTCCTTACATTCCCTGGAGTTAAGGTTACATTTTTCATACCTTCTACTCTTATCGAAATAATAATGCTCCTACTCAATATATTCCCATGCTCGGCTCTAGACCACTTCAAGGTGAGCGGAGGACACAGACTGGAGCCTGTCATACAGTCTATATTTTATCCTACAAGCTGCCTATTTAGTTTGTTCTTAGTCTATTGATCACTTGAAGAATGGTCTAAATTTTATAAGTTTCTCTGATCCTTTAAACCAACTAAACTTAAAATGCTGTATTATGTTGTGCAGAGTATTTAAGATTTGGATTTTATAGAAATGATGTTTACCTTTTTATCAGTTCACGTTATTCAGTATTGAAAAAAGAAGAGAATCTTTGTGTTAGATGTTAAAATAGTTAAATCAACAGTTGGGAGATATTCAACAATCTCAGAATCTCCTCCAGGAGGAGGTTAGCAGAGGGATACAATGACATTGGAGTAGTACATAACCATTACCACAGGGAAATTTGCATTTACATGGGACTGTATCTTAGTAACAATATGGACTAGAGAGTTGATATTGATTTGCCATATAGCCTAAAGACAATAGCCAGGCTCTTCCATCATTAAAGCTGATACACTGATGGCTCTATCCTGTGTCAGTCACTGCACTGGTTTCCTGTTCAATATAGAATATAATTTGGGTTTATCACTCTCACCCACAAGGACACTCTCACTCCACAGTCCAGCACGTCCCTATGTACATCTCCATCATTTCTGTCTACCACCATACTGTTATGGTGGTCTGTCTACCACCATACATAGTGGCCTCTCAACTCTCCCCAGACAGATGATGTCTTTGGAGTTAAGAATCAGAAAGTTGAAACCAGCTCCAGGAGACAAGCTGCTATAGCTTTCTTCCCTTTCAATTTTCTGGACACATGCACACTCAGCCGAACAAATCTTGCATGCGTATGGAAGGATATGGAAAGACAGTTGCCCACTCCTGCCTCCAAGAAATTGTTAGTGCTATACCAGTCCTATGAAATGCACAAGTAGATTAATTCTCAACATACACAGTGTTAAGCATACTGTAAACCACACCATTTTAGTCGGGTCTTTCAAATTACTTAATTTCACTCTTCTTTGTTTACTGTCCTTTTCACATTATTGTCCAGAACTTAATGTCATTTATACTTAAAACTCCATGCACTTAAGATCTCTACATGCAGACACAGGCTGGGTGACTGACTTAAAACATACCTCCATCCAAATCACAAGTTTCCATAAATCAACAGTCCTTGCAAAAATAAGAAACTTTGTAATATAGCGTATTAGGGGAAAATGGATTCTTCTTCAATTATCAGCCTCCTTTTCTCTTCCCCTTCTGACTTCTTACCTGTGAACTTAGTCATAAATCACTAAGATAACCTGTCTTGTACAAAAGAAAGGAACTAGTTCTTGAGTCACAGCTGCCTATAGAAGTGGTTCATGCTGTTTGATAAATTTTCCACCTTTTTAGTGACTGTTGTCTAATGTTACACCATCTATTTTTTGGCTTCATTGTCACCAATAATTCACATATTTTTGATGCACAGTGTTGGCCCTAAAGCCATGTTCCTACCATCTAAGCCACACCCTGAACCATTAAACCACACTCACATTGTTGAGAAAGGTACAAAATGTGTGAAAAAGTGCTCAAAACATGGCACAAAGCAAGAATGGCAGTATTTGGTACACTTTGCAACAAGATTCTGATGCAATTGAATTAATCTGTCCATTCATATTGGATACTAAGCAGACATGTCTGAGCTGTTCAAAATTGGCAAAATTATGGAAGATGGCTGGAGCATTGCAGAGGCCAAAAGGCATCACAAAATACTCAAAATTCCCATAATGGATATTAGTCACCGTCACGGATATGGATCAGGTTGAAGGCTCCACACAAGTTGAGTTTGGAGAAGATTCTGGCTCCACGTAGATGATCAAAGAGCTGAGTGATCACGGGTAATGGACGTTGATCTTATTTAAACCCTGGTAGTCGATGCAGGGGCGAAGAGATCCGTCCTTCTTTCCCTTGAAGAAAAGCCCAGCATCACCAGGAAAAGACAACTTACGGATAAAGCCCTTTTGCTAATTTTTCTTGATACAGGCTGACATGGCTTGGATTTCGGGTACAGACAAGTGGTACATTCTACCTCAAGGATACATAGTGCCAGGCATAAGATCTATCGGCCAGTCACATCTGCAAACTCTTGATACGGAGTTGGAAGGCCTGAGAGAAGAATTGAAGGGTTCGATGGAGAAACAGGTTGCGCCAAGCGAAAAGGTGTGAGACACCGGGAATGACACTGTTGAGTGACTACGCCCGTTCGCAAGTCCAGTACGGCAGTGTGGAGCTGCAACCATGGGAGACCCAGGAGAACTGCGAAGGTAAAATGTGGTATCACTAGAAACGAGATCTTTTCTCTGTAGAGTATTCCAACCTAAAGCTAGAGAGGCTTAGTACAATACTGGATGGTGCCCTTTAAGAGTTCTTTCTTAATGGTAAAAACAACCAGAGGCTTGACAAGAGGAGTCACAGGAAGATGAAATCTGGTAATCAAAGACAAATTAATGAAATTTCCATCAGAACCAGAATCCAGGAAGGCAAAAACTTGACCGGCATGGTCAAACAAGGAGATGATCCATCTTCACCTAGGACTGCCTCTCCCACGAAGCCTAGGCGCTGAAGTTTCCCAGACGAACCGGACTGTTCTCTGAACTTGGCTGCTGCAGTACCAGCAGAGATTCTGGAGACGTCTGCGAGTACGTTCTTCCTCAGACACATGTGCACCCTCCACTTGCATGGGCTCATCATGGGCAGTGGAGACCTTTAAAAGATTGGGGCTAGTTGAGGAAGTCGGCATGGCTGGACCGATTCTTGCTGCTGACTGAGCTCCAGTTGCCTCTTAGCAAAACAGATGTGAATTCTTGTAGAAAGATGCATGAGGTCATCCAGAGAGGTTGGAAGGTCCTGGCCAGCCAATTCATCTTTAATTCTACCAGCAAGACCTTCCTAAAAGGCCGCTTTGAGAGCTTTGTTATTCCAGGCCACAGACAGGAGTGGAGCAGGATTGGGGAGAATTGAAGAACGGCAGCCCGAGGGGACAGAGACACAAGCGCATCCACAGTCCGGAGCAGGGACCGTGGCTTGCATTGTGACCCCAATCCACATGGACAATGAAATCAAACCATAGATGTCTGTAAATTAAGTTTTGTGCTATAATGAGAAATTATACAGGCAAAAAGTATTGAACACACTTACTGAAATGTATCTAATACTTGGTTCAAAAGCCTTTGTTGGTGATGACACCTCTTGTATGGAGAAACTCGTTACATGCATTGTTCAGGTGTGGTTTTGGCTCATTCTTCAACACAAACAATCAAATCCTGAAGGTTCCAAGGTCACCTTCTATGAACTCTGAGCTTTAGTTCCTTCCATAGAGTTTCTATTGGATTCAGGTCAGGTGATTGGCTGGGCCATTCTAGCAGCTTTATTTTCTTTCTCTGAAACCAGTTGAGAGTTTCCTTGGCTGTGTGTTTGGGATCATTATCTTGCTGAAATGTCCACCCTTGTTTCATCTTCATCATCCTGGTAGATGGCAGCAGATTTTAATCAAGAATGTCTTGGTAAATTTGTTCATTTATCTTTTCTTCAATTATGTGAAGTTTGCCAGTGCTGTATACTGAAAAACAGTCCCACACCATGATGTTTCAATCTCCAAACTGCACTGTTGGTATGTTGTTTTTGGGTGATAAGCAGTGTGTTTTGTCCTCCAAACATGGGAGGGGGGGGGGGGGCGGTATTATAGCATCCAAAAAGTTCAATTTTGGTCTCATCTGACCAGACTATATTTTGACAGTATTTCACAGGCTGGTCTAAATGTTGTTGTGCTAACTTTTAAACTTACTTGAACATGCTTTTTGTCCAGCAATAAAGTCTTGTGTGGTAAGTATGAGCATGCATACAGGGTTTGGAATTTGAGTGCATTACTTATTGTTTTCTTTGAAACAATTGTACCTGCTGATTCCAGGTCTTTCTGTAGCTATCCACAGGTGATCCTTGGCTCTTGGATAGTTCTTCTGATAATTCTTTTCAACCCTCCTGAAATCTTGCAGGGAGAATGTAGTCGTAGATGGTTTATGGTGAAATGATGTTCTTTCCACTACTGGATTACGGCCCCAACAGTGCTCAGTGGGAACTTTAGTAGTTTAAAAATTCTTCTGAAGCCAATTACATCAGTATCTTTTGCAATACCCAGGTTGCGAAGGTTTTGAGACAGCTCACTGGTTCCACTCTTTATTTACTTCATTTATAGACATCTATGGTTTGATTCCTTTGCCTGTGTGGATTGGATGGGATGTTACCGACACTTGGTGAGAATTTCATGTCAATAGCACCTTTAGCAATATATTTACTTAGAAAATTGGTGACATGTTCAATACAAGAAAGTACTGGGCAACATATGAAATGGTTTTTGTTTTGGGGTTATCTGAAAATTACAAGATGGATCAATTATACTGCTCTGTTGTATAGTTGAGATATTATAAGCACATCCTCAACTCTTCTGTCCAGTTAATCCATCTTTCTCCTCATTTGCCCTTTATCTCTCCCCTCTGCCAATTCCTTCACTGACTACCCACTGCACAGTGAATTTAGTTTAAGCTAATAACCATGACATACAAGGCTCGCTAGATCTCCCATACATCTTTTCCTTAATCTCTAGATACCTGCCCTCATGCAATGGCTGATACTCTTATGACCCTCTCTGCTCTCCTCTTGCCAGCTCTTCACAGAACCACCTCTTTAACTTCTCATGTGCATTCCCCTTACTCTAGCACTCACTTCCACAACAATTCGGACTCTTCGCCAACTTTACATCTTTCAAACGAAACTTGAAAACCCATCACTTCAGGATAACCTACAACCTAAATTAACCCAGTTGCCACTTCACCAGCACCACTAACATGTTTGTCCCTAACCTGCTCCTCCCTTGCAGATTGGAAATTTTCGTAGACAGGTTCCTCCCTCCCTCTGTACCTGTTCTTAGTTAATTAGTGTTACTATTGTATTTTGGTCTTAAGTTGTGTATCTAAACCCCCTTCGAATGTACATCTCCCTGGATTTAATGAAGCTTAAAAATGAATAATAATACATTTGGGATAATTAGCCATACATTTTAGCTTGTTGTTTTATTTAATTTTTATCTTCAAATATTGCAACCCTCGTAACTAAGATAAATCCCACTGGTTGACTGTCATAGGCTGAGGGAACTTTAAAAGGCTTTTGTTTGCTGTAGCTGGGTCATGTGCTTGGTAAACTGACTTGAGTAACCAAGTGGATCGGTGCAGCTTACTAATGAATCAGGTGCAGCATTAAGTGAAACAAGAGGAATGAAAAGCAGATTGTTGGTAGTTCAAGCAACATTCAGCTCTTATTATCTCATTATAGATCACATTTAGAGTCTCTTGCTTAACTGTAGTTATGAAAATTAACATCTTCTTACATATGAACATGATGTTTTGTCAAATAAAACAGAATATAATTACAAGAGCTCACCTTGCCATATGTAGTATGAGAATACAGTTTTTGTATACACTTACATTTAAATATTAAATGGTTCTATGAATTGTGGAGAAATAGGTTTAGGGTAGGAATAAGAATGGGGAAATTAGAAGTATTTATAGGAATAATAGATGCTTCTCCTTAAAAAGGATTGTACTATCTAACCTGACCACAGCCATAGCCTGCCTGTGGAGAGTGTGGAGGGGCAGGTAATGAAAGAGTTTTTATTCCCTTTCAGAGTTTTCTGCGCATTACAAGATCCTTGCAACTCACAGCATGTAAATTAAAAAAACAAACATGCAGTTTTGCCTATACACATAAAAGGATGAGTGTTTTAGGCTAAAGTGTAGTGGTCAGCAGACATTAACAAGAGTATATATATAATATATATATATATATATATATAATATATATATATATATATATAATATTATATATATATATATATATAAAAAAATAATCAGCTACTTTATGTTTTTGTCCATCCTGTTTAGGAGTGCACTGCATAAGAAGCAGGTCAAGGTTTTGCTTTACCTGATTCTTTCTTGCTATGGGGTATTGAAAAAAGGCAGTGAAAGTAAGTGGAAGCTTCATATAATAAAATCTTCCATTTATTGAATCTAGATATTAAAGAATGGATAAAACATGGTAGAGATAGCAAAGACCGCGAACTTGTTTCAGACTCACTTACTCTGAATCATCTCTACCATGTTCTTTCTATAATTTAATTTTTGAATTCAATAAATTTAAGATTTTATTATATGAAGAGGAGTCCTGGAGTTTTTACATATTTTTTCTGGAGTGGTGAGCTGGCTATATCTTTCTTATATTGAAAATGGCATCACCTATTGTACAATATATTTAGAGCTACAATGGAAAATAATGTTAATTATAAATTTACCATGGAACTTTTTTTAAAATATGTAAAAACTAAATGTAGGACTATCTGGCTGTGGATATGTATACTTGGGTAGCAATATGAATGTTGTATTGAAGGCGGTATATGGAAAGTCCAGTGCACCATCCCTCTTGTTGATAGTTGCTCATGGTCCAGAGGAGTCTCTATTGATTCTTTATGCCTGAGTGGAAGGTATATGGAATAGAATACCAAAACCTTTACATAGTCAGTATTTCTCAAGTGAAGATTAATTACACAAAAATAATTGTAAATTTCCACATTGAGACGCTAATAGGGTTCTGTGACATTACATGATTATAAGAGTGTATGATTTGGTTATGATATTAATCATCTTTTCCATATTTAAACTATATGAGTTACAATAGTGATTACAAATGAGGATGAAACTTTGTGTTGGTCTGAGATTCAGTGTTTGGAGAGGAAGTCTAAAGGGAATAATAGAGTCTTAAATATGGGGAAAAATGGTTATTTCCCAGATTAGTATGGAGGGAATCTGACAGGTAGTAAAGGAATGTAAGCAAATAGGAATTATTATTTAATATGATTTAATGATGTCTGCTACAATACATGCTGCAGTCGCAGACCAGCAGCATATTTCTTTAGTGAGAACTTCCTTTTAGTGTTGAAGTTCTGCATGAACCTGAACATATAGGATTATCATTTCCTTCAGTATGATGATTATGTGGGAACAGAGTTTTACTATGCAGAGTGGCTAAAACTATTGAATTCATAATTAGCCCCAACATATTAGAAGTGTTAAGCATTTATTTATTTATTTATTAAACATTCTATTATTAAATGGTTGTCTCACTACAAATATTAGCTTTCAATACATTACGAACACTAAATGAAGAAGTTTTCCAAATATATTGCTTTGTTTCTTTTTGTTTGTTGAGGAGCTACAAATGATTTTATCACCTCTGAGAGCTCTCAGGTTTCTCTAGTTCCCCACCTGTTCTACCTGTTCTCCTCTGCTGTTTGTTTTAACTGATAGCAGGGAGTGACGTCATCACACAGGTCACAGCACATAACTGATGGCAGCTTGAGAGCTTGTGTGTTATCTCATCTTTCAGATAAAAGACATTACTGTTATTATTACTGTTTACTTTAGCTCTGAATCTTCTCTGGACCTCAGAGCAGGAGATTTTTTATCTTATGTAGACTAATTATCAGAAAATTGAATACCTGGAGTTTATATGCTAATTACCCACAGCCTGCCAGGAAGTGACAGGATGCATGAATGAAAGCTGCTGCTGGCTCTATGAAACAATGTGGTGAGACAACCCCTTTAAGCAGTTATGAGAAACCATTTATTAGTGCAGTGATTAAAATGAAAAGGATCAGTCACAGTCATCATAAGGAATGAATTATGCAGTTAAGTCAATATTATGACCCCTCAGTAAGGTTCGATTGTCACTGTTATCTGGAGCAATGCTGACTGCAGTGCATCCCAGAGCTACTAGAGGGTGCATGGTGTAGGATCCACAGAGTGAACACAGTGATTGCAGGGGACCCATAAATATTCATGTCTGGATAGTACTTGGAAGTCTTGGTCTTGCTGCTCTAAACAATATAAGACATTTCTAGCCATATGACATGTTCTATTGTCTTTCTGAACTATCCCATCCTCCCAGGGAAGACATTCAATATGTATGGGTGTAGGTAATCTGTAGGAATTAATTCATACCCAAAACAATTGAGATTGCCTTCCACATACATGGTGTACCCAGAGAATAGCATGAAAATGTTCTCTAGGCAATAACGCTAGCACCACCACTTTATGTTCTTCCAGGGATGTGTGGAGGCTATTTGGTCTCTGATGTTTCTTGCCTGACATGCTAACATCCTTCTGTTCGATAAAGAAAAGTAATTAGTGGGAGAAGGCAATCCTTTGCCAATCAGGGGAAGTGCAATTCCAATAATGCTGGGAATACTGAAGCCTTTTCTGCCAATGCAACTTCATTAACAATGGTGCAGTGACGACCCATATGCTTTGGCACCCCATATGCAATCGTTTTCTGTAAACTGTTGTACATATCCGGTAGCCCCCTGGTTCATTTTGGCATTAAGATGCTCCAGTATGTCATGCCGGTCTACCCTTGTGCACCTTCAGAGCCAATATATCCCTCTCACATTAATAGCATGTGGTGCTCTGCAGTTTTCACAATGCTTATTTGTAATGGTGCCACTTGTCAATTCATGATGCACTTTTACCACAGCAGCACAAAAGTAGTTCTCAAATTGTGCAATTTCAGAAATACTACCACCCTTAGTCTGAAAGAAATCTCTGATAAAGTCCCCTTTTTATCCATGAAAGCAACGAGAGATATGTATGAAGACAGCCTATTGAACTCATCAAGCCTGCTCACAACTCGTGACTTCCTTCATGAGCTACACATTGTAGACATGAAAAGTAGGAAGCAGTCAACATCAGAGAAAAAACATTTCAACCATTTCTAGAAGAACACGCAGGTCGTGGCAGCGGTCTGGGGAATTTTTTTTTAAATTTTCCCAGCCCACTCATCCATGTGGTAGGCACTCTCCACTGAATGGGATGTCACATGGCTAGAAATGTTCGATTCTGGTTGGAAGACCATGACGAAGACTTCCAACTCCTACCCCGGCACACCAATGTGCCAGATTTGAACCCTATTGGGCATTTGTGGGACCACTTCGTTTGTCATGTTTGCACTGTGGATCCTCCCCCATGTACCCTCTAGCAGCTGTAGGGCGCACTGTAATCAGCATGGAACCACATACCTGTGGCAACAAGAGGACCTTTTTGACCCGTATTGAGTTGTGCTGTACACGACAGTTACTCTGTATATTAGCTGAAGGTCATAATAATGTGACTCAACTGTGGTATTTGCACATGGCCAACAAAATAAACAGTTATGTTATTATACCATGTGCCTGGTACTTCTATGAGGCAGAAGAGAGGAGATTTTGTGGAGCAGTTACTGTTTATGTGCTACTTGTGCCATGATTAGCAATTAATATAAAACACTCTGTTTCAGAAATACAGTTCAGGTCTATTCATTTTATTCTGTTATTGTACAAAAAATGAATTCCAGACTGATAAACCATGTATAGCAGTGTCTTTACTTTTTCTACATATGTTTTCCAAAGGTGCACATTATTGTTACCTTCTAATTTCTAGAATTCGATTTTTCTTACCCAATGTAAATTCTCCCTAGTAAATCCTATTAATTTATTTTACAATGCAGAAGGAGTTGGAGACAGCACTTAACGATAATGTCGCATTAGCCAAAGAGTATCAAATGCTTCAAACCAGCTATTTGGATGAAAAAGATAAACTAATGGTCAACTACGAGAGCAAGATAAAAATAGAGGCGACACTGAAAGATTATTTACAGGTAATTTTAAAGGGAATAGCTTCTTAACACTGTATTATATAAATTATGTATACTTTTTAAGGAATCACACAATAGACTGTTTTATGATATCTCAGGTTGACTGTGTCATACTACACTTACCGAGGTGTGCAGAATGTTATAGATTATCATTTTACTAGTGAAAGGCATACTTAGTGCATAAGTTAAAACACTAAAATATAGCACAAACTATAAGAAAGCGTTTCACTCACACGCACTGACCTCCACTATTCAATATTCTACTTTAAAAAAGTGCCATACTGCAATTGGCAATGGTCATATGCCCACTACAGCCACTTGCAACACTTTGTTTTACTCTACAAAAACTTATTTATCTTGTTGTTTAATTTTGTTATAATTTCATGTTACTATGTATGTAACTTCTGAGTTTTGTAAGGTTTGTCGATAGGCATTGTTTGCTTTGATTGTCTGTCGGCATCTATAATTGTATAGTAGTGGTAATATAGATGTTTTAAATTGTATTTAAAAAATAAAAGTACCATGACTTGACAGCAACTTAACCACATATAGAGTTTAAATAATATTACTTCAAATTTATTGTAGTATAACAGTAACATTAAGCTTTTCATCACCATCATGTAAATCAGGCTACTTCGATTTACGCAGTCAACTGACATTATCAGCTAATATACAGAGTAACTTCCGTGTGCAACTTGGATAGCAGCTGAATAGGCCAGGATGGACTCAGTAGGGTCCTGTTATGGTTGTCACAAGTATCTGGAGCCATGCTGACTGCAGTGCTTTACACAGCTGCTAGAAGATATGTGGGGAATGATCCATAGAACAAATATGTCAAACAAGGTGGTCCCACAGTTGAAGTCTAGGAATTAGGAGGCCAGGGTAATACATGGAAGTCCTGGTCATTCTCCTGCAACCAATGTTGGACATTTCCAGCTATGTGACATGTAGCATTGTGTTGCACACAGTGTCGGAGTGGGTGCCTAGGTCAAACCGGTGGAGTTGACTCTAGGTGCCCACCAGTTGAGTTGTTACTGGGCCCACAGGTGGAGTTTATTTTAGGGGCGCACCCTACAGTTACTGTAAATGACTGTGGATGCCTCCTATGCTCTGCCTTTTGCTTTTTGCCTCTCTTTCTCTGCTTTTCTGCCTCTCTCAAGGATGTAAATGCAGATAAAAAACATCTCCAGGTCTACCGTATTCAGGGGCCCACCAGTGGTTTCCCCTATTCCCCTGTGGGCCAGTCCAAGCCTGGTTTCATATGATCTGCAAGCTTGGATTTATACCCAGATCAGTTGAAAGTGCCTTTCACATGGATGAGTGTGCCCAGAGAGTGCCATAAAAACATTACCCAAACTTGCCACCATCAGCTTGTGTGCTTCCAGGAATGGTTGCAGGGTGTTTGTTCTGTTTTTCCTTTGACAAGACAACTTCCATCTGTTCAATGAAGCAGATAATGTGATTTATCAGAGAGACACTGCAGTGATTGAAGCTTTGTCTACTGATTAGCACAACTATCAGACCCATAACAGCTCTGCAGCCAGTGCAGGGGATGTATTTTCCTTGGATTTCCCTGGTAACTGGGGCTGATATATTAGCCCCAGTTACCAGTGGAAATCAGAATAAAAAGGTGATGTAAAAATTGCCCTTAAAAGTCTTTAGCTGACCTTATGCGGGCCACAATATGTAAAACAAAATAATAAAAAAACACACAAAACTGAAACTTTTAGCTCTGCCCCCGACAACCCTAAAACTTTATATGTCCTAGATATAAATGTTTGTGATTTAGAAAGTCCCACAATTACAAAACGTATTTAAGCTTAACTTTAGCTATTAAAATAAAAAAATAAAAAAAGTGAAAAACAAACTTCTTTTATTTTACTAGTTTCCCTCAAACTAATGTAAAAAATTACATAAAAAAGCCTAACATATCATGGAAAAAAGGTGAAAAAATAGCAAAAAAACAAGTGCAAGAAAGCAATATAGTTATCAAACAGGCATACCATGGAAAAGGAAAATGTGCCTGGTCAGGAAGAGAGGTAAATTGCCCTTTTAGAAACTGGTTAATATATAATTTCAATAAAATATCTATTTTTATATATACTCTGATACCTAAAAATGGCACCAACTTCACAATTCTGGCAGTAATGCCACCATACAGCACACCAATTATTTTTCTTTCAGGATGCCCTAATCTCCTCCTGACTCACCCTGCTTACAGCAGAGCAAACAAACCCTAGCCAAAACAGGGTGCAGACAGACAAATAGGGCACAGACAAAGCAGAAAAGAAATAGATATGTGATCTCAGGCAAGCCAAGCTCAAACCAGGAGAGAAAGCAGTACCAAATTAGAGAGCAGTAGAGTAACCAAAATACAAGCCAAAGTCCAGAACCAGAGAAACCCGATAATATAGCAGATCTGCACAAACACAAAAGCCAGGACACAGGAGCAATCACAGGCACAGGATGATGAAATAGACTTGTTTAAATATCCTGCCTCAGGATTGGTTCCATACAGAACCCTGGTTGAGGCAGGAAATAAACCAGAAATCTCAAAGGGGTGGTAGCACAATGTTGACAGCACTTTTATGAGGAACCACCGGACACTTCTGTCTAGGACCAGGTTTAAATGGAAACCTTCTGTTTAAAGCCTTTACCATTCAGTCGGCAGAAGAGGCTGGACTGTGCACAGTTTCTTTAAATTTACCTCAGGGTTATTGGAAGCGAAAAAGGAGAGAGAACCAAAACAATGATGAAAACCATAATTATAGAAGAATGGTGAAGTATCAATGGAGACACAGTGACAATTATTAATGGAAACTCTACTAGGGAAAGTTAAGCTAACCACTCAGCCTCATTATCCACAAAATAGCTCCTAAGCTATTGCTCAAGAGTTTGATTAAAATGCTCTGTTTGACCATTAGACTCAGGATGGAATGTCGAGGAAGAGGACAATTAGATTCCAAGTTTGGTATAGAAAGCCCTCCAGAATTTAGCCACGAATTGGCCACGAATTGTCAGAAACAATGTTGTCAGGAATCTCATGAAGGGGAACTACATGGTCAAATGGACAAAACTTAGAATTAGGAAGCAGAGACAACAGTGCAAAATGACACATTTTACTGAACCAATAACCCAGATCACTTTTTTTTCCCCTCAAGAGGAGAAATCTGGAATAAAATAAAAGCAAATGAAAAAAGGGGCTTTTGGGGAAGGGGCAAGGGACAAATTTCCCCCCAAAGGGTTTGGAATGGGGGCCTTGCCCGAGCAAAAGCCGCAGGCGAAAATATAAGCAGTAACATCATGAGAGCATGGATGGTAAGAGTGAGCAGCAAGTCTTTTAGTTCCCGCAATCCCTGGATAACCACAAAGAACAGAATTGTGCAACTCGTTGCACACCCGGAGTCTAAACTGTGGTGGTACAAAAAACTTTCCAGAAAAGCGGGGGGGGCTAATGCGAAGCTGTTTATATCGGCAAGGTCAGGAAACCCTTGGACTACAACACCCTTTTAAATAAAAAGGGTTTAGTGGAATTTGGGAATTTAAATAGTTAGAAACTTTGGAAACTAGCGTCTCTTAAAAATTCTGGCCCGGTCTATACTAACAAACAGTAAAAACCTGGTAAAAAATAGAGCCCTCCTAGCCTGTCTGGGATTCAGTCTCCTAGAGGATTCTTAAGTCAGGTTCTTATGGTCAGTCAATATTGAAAATCTCTGGTCTCCATTCCTCAAATGTCCACTTGATGGCAAGAAGTTCCTGATTCCCATTGTCATAATTCCTCAAACCAGGAGAAAGCGCAATACCAAATCAGAGAGCAGGATAGTAACTGAGATATGAGCCAAAGTCCAGAACCAGAGAACCAATAATATAATAATCCACACAAACACAATAGCCAGGACACAGGAGCAATCACAGACACATGATGAGGAAATAGACAGGTTTAAATACCCTGCTGCAGCCAGAGATTGGGTCCAAGACTAAACCCATTAGGTTCCGTACAGAACCCTGGCTGAGGAAGGAAATAAACAGGAAACCTTAAAGGGGCAGTAGCACACTACTGTTAATTTCCATCTACTTATCAAATCTGTACCCAAATATCACCGTATTGTATCCAAACAATGTTACCATACCATGCAACTCATTCTAGTGGGTGCTAGATGTTTTTGACTTAATGGACAAAATGTCATTGTATTTATTGGAGAGCGTTATTTTTAGAAAACTTGGCATAACTTAATTCCTAGACACCTTTAAAAAAATTCCTCTACTGAACAACTATCTACTTTAAAACAGGGGACATACTGAAATTTAAGCCTTGGTCCCCGGGTGCATTAAATTCTCCTTTTTACCAAAATATACGTATATATATGGCATTTACAACTATTTTTTTCAAATACAATGCAAAAGGCTTTTTTAACAATCACACCCCCCAGTGGAGAAACGTCCTAGGAGGGTCTCAATGTTAAAGTAAAAAAAAATGTTTTTAAGTGTAAAAAAATATATTAAAAGTTCAAATCACCACTCTTTTTCTATTCTACAAATAAAAAACATAAAATAGCAAAAAAAGCATACATAATTTGTATGCCCACCCGTAAAAGTCTGATCAAAAAAATATAAATTTTTTATCCCATACTTGAAACCCGTAGAAAAAAAATTAAAGCCCAAATTGATTTTTTGGGTCATTTAAACCCCTAAAAATTGAAAAAAAAGTGTTTTAAAAAGTGGATTTAACCAAAGGACCCAAAAAAAAAATTTGCCCCAAAAAATCACCTTATCAAGTCCGTAGGTTTTAAAATACAAAGAAGTTTTTTGGGTTTAGAAAATGGCTCTGTGGGAAAAACTGTAAAACAAAACTCCCGCAAAAAATGGTGCAAATAAATTTTTTTTTTACATTTTTTCCCCATTACAGTTTTATTGCAGTTTCCCCGTATATTTATTTATAGTGAATGAAATTTAGAAACAACTTTTTCCCGCAAAAAAAAAGCCCCCCTATTCTTTGTAGTTTGGAAAAATTTTAAAAAATTAAGCGTGAAAGGGAGAAAGGAAAAATGATATGCCAAAAAAAAACAATTTTTTTATTTGCAAAGTTATTTGTATTGTTTTTTCATTTTGTTATGTTTCATTTTATGTTTTTACATGTAACTTTTTAGTTTTTTAAGGTGTGTCATGGAATTGATTTGCTTTAAAGGGTTTTTTCCCCAAAAAAATTGCTGGACTTGCAAATTAAAAAATAAAATTTAACCATTCACAATTTAAAAAATTCTGTACCTTTTTGTTTTAGTTGTTACCTTAGTGATCCATAGTTTACAGCTCGTTCCAGGGGTTAAACCAGGGACGATAGATCCTCAGGTTTCCACACTGCTCAGACATCAGCTCTCCCCCTCATGCAGCTACTGCCAGTCTCTTCCCTGCTTAGTAATTTCACACACTAACTAATCAGCGAGTGTACAACCCCAGGTGCTATCATTCTACTCTTTTCCTCTGTACTTCTTAGTAATTAGTCAAACAGTGGAAAAAAATAAAAAGAAACTCAATTAGGTATGTGCATTGAGACATAAAAAATCTTGATGTTTGGCTCCTGCAGGGATTTGATCCTAGGACCCCTATGTTGGGGGTAGTAGCTCTAACCAATGTGCTACATTTTAGCTAAAGACTTTTGTTTAACTAGAATGAGCACACTTTGGGAAAGGCATGGTGATTTCAACCTGCTGGGTCACATGATATACAGTTCAAACAAATCATACACACCCCCTTTTGAGCACACTGAAAGCTGAAGCTGGATAAAGCAGTTGTCTAAGACAGGAAGACGTGCAGCTCCATCTTAAGAACTTTAAAAAGAAAATCACCAGGCCTGATGGTATACCCCCCCATGTCCTAAGGGAGTTAAGTAATAAACATAAATAGGCCCCTATTCTTAATATTTATGGGCTGTTTAATAACAGGGTATGTCCCAATGGATTGGCGCATAGCAAATGTAGTGCTAATATTCAAAAAGGGGTCAAAACGTGATCCTGGAAACTATAGGCTGGTAAGTTTAACCTTTGTTGTGGGTAAAATGTTTGAAGGTTTTCTTAGAGATGCTAGACTATGCTGGACTATCTCACTGAAAACAAATGTATAAAAGCCTTCAGCATGGGTTTATTAAGGATCGTCCCGTCAAAACTAATCATCAGCTTCTATGAGGAAGTCAGTGCTAGAATGGGGTCGGGGTGAGGCATGGATGTCATATATTTCATTTTTCCAAAGTTTTCGGGTACGGTCCACATAAAAGGTTGGTTAGTAAAATGAGAATGCTTGGACTGGGGGAAAATGTGTGCCATGGGTATGTAACCGACTCAGTGATAGAAAACAAAGGGTAGTAATTAACGGAACATACTCAGACTGGATGCCTGTTACTAGTGGGGTACCACAGGGCTCAGTATTGGGCCCTATCCTCAACATTTTCATTAATGATCTTACACAGTAGAATATCGATCTTTGCAGATGAGACTAAGCTCTGTAAAGTAATCAATGTGATATTACAAAGGGATCTCGATAAGTTGGAGGCATGGGCAGAGAAGTGGCAGATGAGGTTTAACACAGATAAATGTAAAGTTATGCACATGAGGAGGAAAAATACATTCCATGATTACTTGTTAAATGGAAAAACACTGGGTAAAAAGTGACATGGAAAAGGCCTTGGAAATACTGGTGGAGAAAAGACGGCTTTGGGGGGACATAATAAATATGTTTAAATATATTAAGGTCAATATAGAGATCTTGCTCAAGATTTATTTATACTCAGGACTGTATCCATAACAAGGGGGCATCCTCTATGTCTTGAGGAAAGAAAGTTTCTACATAAACATAGAAAGGGATTCTTTACTGTAAGAGCAGTGAGACTGTGGAACTCTCTGCGAGAGGAAATTGTCATGGCGAATTCAGTGACAGAGTTCAAAAAGGGTCTGGATGCATTTCTGGAGTTTAATAATATAACAAGTTATAGTGACTAGGATTCTGGAGAAGGGGCGTTGATCCAGGGATTTTTTCTGATTGCCAGACTGGAGTCGGGAAGGAATTTTTTCCCTAAAATCAGAACAATTGGCTTCTACCTCATGGGGGTTTTTGCCTTCCTCTGGATCAACACTTTAGCAAAATAGGCTGAACTGGATGGACGTCTGTCTTTTTTGGGCCTTACAAACTATGTAACTATGAAATGCCTTTGTGGTAAAACCCCTTTAAGTATCATCTGTAATTGTAACGGATTGTAATATAATTTTTTTTAATTGTAACTGAAAAAAGTATCATGACTTTACAGTAACTGACCCACATACATCCCAAGTAGTATTACCATAAATGGCAATTGTACTATCACTGCAATGAAAATATACCCCTTATATAAAATATACCGTAACCTTTATTTTCTCAATTTTAAAATATATATTAATACCCCTTTACAAACATGCTCAACGCAAAATACCTAAACAAAAATAATGAGAAGTATATGTTATTAATCAAAAGATAATGTTGTTAATATATTCCCCCTGGGTCCTATCTGTCAGCGGAATAATCGCCCTGATAGAGGGCGGTTCCATTTTAACAGTCAGAAACACAGGGTTAAATACAAAGATTCTCAGAAATCCCATAAATCACATAAATAAGCCAGCCTTCCGACTTTGACACGCTATTTTTCCATAGTTAAACTTTAGCTCTGACCCCCAACTCTTTCATAAGCGGCTCATGCATGATAATTAGCAATAAGAATTTTACTGTAGTAAAATGGTAACATCCAGCTTTTCATCACCATTTTTGTCAATCAGGTTCCTTAGATATAATGCATGTGAAATTGGAAATAATATTTATTATTTTATATGGACTCTGACTGTACCCAAAACTGACACCAACTCCAACTCCACAGTCTAGGTAGTAATGCCACCATAAAGCACACAAATACTGTAATATTGCCATATATTTCTTAAGTACCACCATATTGTGTCCAAATAACATTGCTATACCAGGTTTTCCTTTTTACTCAGTGTAAATGGTTGCTACATTTTTGAGTTATTGGACAAAATATTGTAGTTATTAGAGCGCGTTACACCTAGATCAAATGATATAAATATGTTCTCAGATTCCTCGACCATGTCTAAGGTATTATTCATGCATGGACAACATAACAGTTGGTTATTTAATAATTTAATATCTTAACCACAAAAAATGTTTTATCACTCTTTAGATTAAAATAACACCACATTAAGATAGGTGTAAAGACTTAGCATAAAGTAGGAAACCACTAAGGGTATGTTCACACGATGTACTGCGGCGCGTACAGTGCGCGACGCAGTACATCGTGTCTTTCGGAAGCTCGCCCTAATGCGCGCCTACTCCCGTGGCGCGGGGTGGCTGGCAGCCCATCAGCCCCATTGACATGCATTACTCACGGCGCGTATTCGCCGCGATTAATTGACATGTCACTTATCTCCCCGCGCGTACAATACGATCGTAATGTACGAGCGGGGAAAGGAGGTGTAATCCACAGAGAACTATGGATTACCGTAATTTCGGCGCCGAATTTACACCGTGTGAACATCGCCTAAATGTTTTATTTTGTTTTCTAGAAACATTGTAAAGATTTCTTTCATTGTTAGATGGATTGCGCTTCTCCTTAGATTTCTAGATTAGTAACAGCTGAGCCATTGTTGAACTCACTACTGGAAACTCAATGAAAAGGAGTTTTGTGAAATTCTGGAAAAGTCTGAACCGTATAAACCGTAACTCGCTAAAAATTAAAAAAATTGTCACACACTTGCCTTTCAGTTCTTATGACATTCCTTTGTTGATTGCACTGCGTTTCTTTCCCACGCTATGTTTTATAGAAATGTTATGGTGATGTGCCATACTTTACATGTGACAGCAGTAGCCAATCACTACCAGCCACAGCATTTCACAACTATGCTAATTCAGTATGTGTGCATTGTCTACTGTATGATGTCAACAAAAATGTTAGGTTTAGGCATAATTTGTGCACAATATAAATGGCACCCATGAAAAATGTTTTTCTCTCCCGTAGGATATCTATATTTGGTATGTGTTTGTCCATAAAAGTATACACTTTTTGATGTAATGGTTAAATGTCTCACCATATTTTTTATATTACCCATTTTTTTTTTTATTCAACATTTATTAATTTATTTTCTTTTGATAACACTGCAGCTAGGAGTAGTGTAGTAGGAAATACTTGATTTATATGTTTCTGTTAGGAGACATGACAAAGTAAATTTAAGTGTGGAATCCATGTGGATGTTGTCCAACTCTTTTTTAATTGAGTATTTTTTACTAAAACACATGCTTATTGTATGTGGATTTAGAAACATTTTTTGTTTTTCGGTTTTGGACACCGCTCTGCCTTAAAAACCTCTTTTAATACATGTAAAAATGTTTTGGCCACGTATTGCATAAGGATTTTAGCAATACCATTAATATTAATATTAAAGTTTCACGCCTTTTCCACATGAAAGTTTTTTGACTGTGTGTCGTTTTTGAAAACCGCGCACCAAAAATATGCTTTATATGAACTACACGCTGCTATTCTTTTCTATTGAAGTCAATGGGAATCGTTTTCTTTCAGATTTTGATAAGGATTTCTAGGTTGAATGCTTGTGGAATCTGACTAGCAATCCTCAAGACTTTAAAACCTGCAAGCAGAAAAAGAGCCTGGAAACAGGAAGAATCAGAGGCAAGGAGTTCACAGAAAGGCTGGTTTAAATAATCTGCTTTGGCCATTCATTGGATGCAGGTACAGAACTCAGATTGGTTCTACTCCTCCAACCTCAGGCCAAGACTAGGTAACAGGCAGGAAACAGTCTTAAAGAGACAGTGCACTCCTAACAGTTTCCTGTAAGTCTATTTATCTAGATACCATTAATATATAAGAGATGTGGGCCCAATGAGTCACCAATGGATTTGGCTTAATGCTAATGCTTAAAGAAGTTGTCTCATTACAAGCTTTCAGCCCACTTCAATGCTTCTGGCAGCAAAGCATTTTTGAATTGAGGGGCGTGCTTCTTGTCTGCCTCTTCTCCTCCCTCTTCCCCCCCTCCCCTCAGCACACAGAAAGCTCTCCTCAGTAACTTCTATACAGCAGGGGGGTGAGGGGGGCGAGGGGGTTTGCTGCCAGAGTTAACCCTGTGTGTGCCTGCCTAGGTCTGCTGCAGGCTCTTGCTGCTAGATCAGCTGTATTGTCATCTCCACGGAGACAGGAGAGGGCTGATCTATGAGTGTGAAGCCAGAGGTCTGTGAAGCTGTGATTGCTAATAGCAGAGCAGGGGGGATGTAATGTTCCTATACCCCCTGCTTAGCATACACATCTCCACATCTCCAGCAACAACAAACCCTGTCAGAACAGACACAGGGCAGCTGTGAAGTGTTACTATAATCACTATGTGTCACTGATACAGCAGAGCAGGGAGAGATATGAACCGTTCACATGCCCCCCTGATCTGTTCTATTAGTATAGTCAGAGCTCCACAGATACATCATGATTATAGTAACACACTTCATTGCTGTCACATTTTCTGACTACAGATCAGCCTCTGCTTTCCTCAATCTGTGTAGAGAGCAGGAGGAAGCAGGCACACACAGGGTTAATCCACACAGACACAGAAGCCAGAGCCCTCCCCCTCCCTCCACTAGAGAAGCATTCTGTGAGGGAGGGGCTCTGTGCTCCAACCTGTATTCTGAAGGTGATGAGTCATCAGACCTGACAGCAAAGTGAGAATAAAGATCAACAGTCATCTGCTATAAAAGATTTGAGGAAGCTGATGTACAACAACAACAGGGATAACACAAAATCAGTAGTACATTTGTAATGAACATAAATTGCAAAACAGCTTGTTTTTTTTAAAGATCATTCTTTTAATTAAAAAACCCAAGTCATTGGTAGCAGCGAGACAACCCCTTTAATGCTTAATGGAGTCTTAGGGACTGCGCATTCTTAAAGGGGGGTATGGAGTTGTTAATACCATGAAGTTCAAGTTAACACCAGGCAGAAACTGTAGGCAGACCGTTTATGAGTTTATAGTGTGTAGGTTAAAAGATGCAGAGTTTAGTCACAAGTTGTGGACAGAAAAAGTTGTGGACAGGCTGTAGACAAGAAGATAAAGTCCAGAGCACAAGAGGGTCCAATACCAAATGAAGCAGGAACACACACCACTGTGCAGACCTAGCAACCAAATAAACCTTATTGCTTAGGCTAACAGTATTCGGGGATTGGTCCATAAGAAGCTGGGGTGATTAAGTCATAGGTGATTAATGCACACTACATTCTCCACAATGATTATTATAAGTAAATTCTGCTTGAAAAGGCATGTTCACTCAGTTGTCTTGCAGAAAGCATACACAATTCCTGACAAAGTTCTCCAAGATCTGGCTCATTTCCTCAGTTTGATCATGGTTTGAGAATTATAAGCCAAGAAAAATCCAGCTTGTTCCGTTTCGACTAAAAGTTTGAAGAACTCACCAAAACTTTTAATGTAGATTAAAGGAGTTGTCTCACTACAGGCTTTCAGCCTACTTCAATGTGTCTGGCAGCAAAGGATTTTTGAATTCAGGCGTGCTTCTTGTCTGCATCTTCGCCGCCCCCTTCCACCTCCCCTCAGCACCAGACAGCTCTCCTTCTATACGCAGGGGAGGGCGAGGGGATTTGCTGCCAGGGTTAACCCTGTGTGTGTGTGCTGCCTACATCTGCTGCTCACTGCTGGATCAGCAGCACTTCAGCTCCCACAGAGTCAGGAGACAGAGAGGCTGATCTCTGAGTGTGGAGCAGAGTCTGTGAAGCTATGTATGCTAATAGCAGAGCAGGGTGGATGCAAAAGTGTTCCTATACCCCTGCTAACATACAAATCTCCACGGACATCTCAAGCAACAACAAACAAATCCTGTCAGAACAGACACAGAGGCAGCTGTGAGTTCTATAATTCACGATTTGTCACTAATACAGCAGAGCAGGGAGGGATATGTCACTAAAACATCATAGCAGGGAGGGATATGTCACTATACAGCAGAGCAGGGAGGGATATGAAACGGTTCACATGCCCCTTATCTGTTCAATTAGTATAGACAGAGCTCCACAGACACATCATGATTATAGTAACAGCACTTCATCTGCTATCACATCTAACTGACAACAGATCCCCAGCCTCATCCTGCTCTCCTCAATCTGTGTAGAGAGCAGGAGGGAGCCATGGCACACACAGGTTTACCGCAACACAGACACAGAGCCAGAGCCACCCTTCCCTACAGAAGCATGCTGTGCGAGGGGGAGGGGCTTCAGTGCTCTGACCAGTATTCAGACACAGATGAGTCACCAGGACTTGTCAGCCAGTGAGATCAAATCAACAGGTAGTCTGCTATAGTGTATTTCAGGAGCTGATCACTCCTACTACAGGGAATAACTCAAATCATAGGCTACATTTTGTAATGAACATATATTGCAAAGCTGCTTGGTTTTTTAAAGATCTTTTAATTAAAACCCAATCATTGTAGCGAGACAACCCCTTTAAACTCTTCTGTCAGAAACCATATCCTTAGGGAGGCCATGGAGGGGAAAATGTGTTTTATAAAGGTGGGGAAGAAGTCCCTACTGATGAAAGACCATCTAAAGGGATTAAATGGGCCACTTGGAAAAATCGATCAACAACCACTCCGATGATATTAATAAATAGATATGTCTGTTCATGAAGAAACTGGAATAGGCAGCAAAAGTAGTAAAGCAGAGGGTTGATAGTGAAGACCTTTAGCAACAAAAATGGTGTTGCAAAGTCCATTACATCCTGAGCCAAAGAGATTGGTCCATTACAGAAGATCCAAAGTTTTTCGTATTTCAGGATGACCTGACAGCTCAGAGGAAATTGTAGCTCAAGAGTTAAATCAGTAGATAACAAACCCTTCAGTCTTCAAAGACCATCTAAAGGCATTTGTGGCCTCCAATACTGTAAATTTGCTCAAAAGAGGAACAGTCCTTTGTAAAGAAGCCACAAACGTTTTCTTTTTCGGAGAGTATGTCTTCAACAACTAAAGAGAAAGCATTTACTCCAACAAACAAAGGTTTAATGAAATAAGGATGGTGGGGACTGAGGCAGAAGAGTAAAAACTTATCTCATGCAGACTATTTTGCCTCTGAAATGCAATTCATGGGTTTGACACTTTTTCTAGTGAAGGTGGTCATAAGCATTACAAGAGAGGAGAGATAAACTGACAATAACAGTTTGCAGGGCCCCGGAAATTCTATATTGTTATAAGTCAATGTGGCTGGGGTCAGTTGAGTATAGCCAACAATATTTCAAACTTCACCTGTAGCTCTTAAATTAAAACTATATAACTAAGAAAAATGTAAATGCTTATGTTCTGTTCAAGAGACATTTTTAAACCCTTAAGGACCCAGCCTGTTTTGACCTTCCTGACACAGCCCTATTTTTGAAATCTGACGTGTCAATTTATGTGAGAATAACTTTTTGACACTTTTAACCTATCCATGTGATTTCAGAGATTGTTTCCCCCCCCCTCGTGACACATTGTGCTTTAAGTTACTAAGAAATTTTTATCCATACAATCCTTGTTTTTGTGAAAAATATCAATTTCATGAAAATTTGGAACAATTTCGATTTTGGAAAAAGTTGCTAAATTTCTGCTGCAAGACAATAATTATTCACCACAAAAATAGGTTTATAACTAGCATCACCCATATGCCACAATAGGTTAGCATCATTTGTTTAATGTCTTTTTTTTTTTTTTTTTACGACATTAGATAGGGCTTAGAAATTTAGTAGTAATTTCTCTACATTATTTCAAGAAAATTTGCAAATATACATTTTTTTAGGGACCACTCCAGTTCTGACCGTAGCTTTGAGGGGCCTGAATGGTAAGATACCCCCATAATGACGCCTCTGAGAAACTAGACCCCCTTAACCGTATTTACAACACATTTAGAAGTTTTGATACCCCTTGAGATATTCACAGAAATTAAAAAAAAGTGGAGAGGTGAAATGTCAAAATTTCACTTTTTTTGGCAGATTTTTCAATATTTATCCATTATTCACTGGAAAAAGGGTAAATGTGACTAGGTCAAAAGGCAACTAATAATCAAATTCGCCCCAGGTCCTGCTGTTTCAGAGAATTTCCCATATGTGGCCCTAGTGCATGATTTGGCTCAACCATAAGCCCAGAATAGAGGAGTACTACCTAATACTCTGGGTCTCATTTATCAATACGATTTTATTAGGCGCACATTTCAGGTTTGGGGACACCCTAAGGTGCTAAACTTAATAAACACCCTAAATAACTGCATAATTTGAAGAACTACAAGCCCCTAGAGAATATATCCCAGGGGTGCCTTTAGTATATAGACGGCCCACAGGTATTCATCACAAATTTTTTTATTAGCATAAGGACTGGTGAAAATGAAAAATTTTTTTTTCCAATAATCAGCAATTTTAGTTAAAAGTTTCATAATACAAGGAATCCTGGAAAAAAGAACCCTAAAACTTTGTTAAGGCAATTTCTTCCAAGTTCGCATACCCTACATGTGGGTGTGTAACTGCTGTTTGGGCGCATGCAAGGGCCGTATTAAGGGAGGAGCGCTATTTGCTTTTGGAACGCAGATTTTAGTGGGCCATGTCCCGCATTTCAAAGCCCCCAAAGTAGCAGAACCGGCAAACCTTCCAGAAGTCGCCCCAATTTGGAGTTCTATCAAACACCCTATCAGGGATCTCATCTAGGGAGTATTCTGCCATTTTAGGCACACAGGTGTTCCATAGTTTTTTTTTTTAGCAATTGGGCAAATTAAAATGGTGTGTAAAACGCAGTTCGGTCATTGTTTTTTTGAGTTAAATTTTAAACAGCATTCTCGCCGTGGCATGTAAATGATGTATAACTTTTCTATGGGGGTCAGTGAACATTACAATGAAAGATACAAAACAATGAAAATACAATATTTAAAACTAAAAAAGTGAAAAAACGAACAATAAGAAGAAAAAAAAGTCGATCAAAAGTAAACAATACAAACTTATGAGATTTTATTGTTTTCTAGTTATCTCCCTTTTTCTTTTCCCTATTTTTTTTTTTCTTTTTTATATATAGTTGTTTTTCTGTTTATTACATTTACAACAGTAGAAATATCTATAAAAAAATTGAGTTATTAATGTTTGTCCTGAAACTGACAGCCATGATCATTTTATTTGGCTGTGTCAGGAGCTGTGTATGGGCTTGTTTTTTTGCGTGGAATGAGTTAAGTTTTTTATTGGTACCATTATGGGTTGCATATGATGCTATGTCACTTTTTATTAAGGTTTTTGTGTGAGATGTATGACAATTGAAACAGCACTCTTGGTAAAGTGTTTTTTTTATTTATATTTTTATAGCGTTCAACTGACGTTATATATGACAAGGTAGCTTTACTTCAGCAGGGTCAATATACGATTACACCGATACCCAATTTGAATCTATTATTATGTTTTAAAACTGCTTTTTATACAATAAAAAACACTTTATTCAACCAGGAATAATACCGTTTTTGCAATCGCCATAGTCTGAAGCCAAACTTTTAAAATTTTTTCTGTTTCTTGGAGCTGTGTAGGGACTTGTTTTTTGCGTAGATTGAGTTACGTTTTATAAATAAGTAACAATTTTTGGGGGGACAAGGCTTTTTGATCGCTTTAAATCCATTTATTATGGAGGCCAGGGTGAAGAAAATACTGCTAGCCTAGTAGTTGTTTTTTATTTTTTCTTTTTTAACAGGCTCATCCGTCAGAATCCCGTGATAAGTTAAGCTTTAACTCTTTGGGTTCGCTACGTATTAAGGCGATACCCTATATTATATATTTTTTTTTTTTAAGCTGAAGCTCTTAAAAAAAAAAGAAAAATTTTTTTAAGTTGTAAACAATATTTATGCATCGCTATCCTTCTGAGAATCTATACATTTTTTATTTTTGCTGTATACAGAGCGTATCAGGACTTTTTTTTGCTTGGGAAGAGAACTGATATTTAATTGGTAAAACTTTTGGCGATTCTAGGAGTTTTTGATCGCTTTTTTATTCATTTATGTGCTGCGGGAATGAACAAAAACTTAATTCTGGATGTTTTTTTTTTTATTTTTTACGTAGGCGATTACACCGTACGATTAATTAACATGACAATTTATAGGCAGTCGTTTACTCACGCGCAATACCAAAATATGGGTACTTAATTTTATTATTTGATCATTTTTTATTGGGGCGATTGCCGTTTGAAAAGGGGAAAAAGGAGGACGTGTACATATTTTTTTATATTATTTTTCGTGTTTGTGTTTTACCTTTTTTTTCACTTTTTTTTACTTTTTTTCCTTTTCGTCTCCCTTTTCCCTCGCACGTTTTCACGATTATTTTTTTACATTTTCCCCCATAGGGGACTTTAAGAGAGATCTTTATGATCCTTCATTTAATAGGAATCAGTACATAGCTTGTTACTATTACTGGTTCCTAAGACAACTGTCAGTTCACAATGCCGGGACATGCCGGGCAACTGATTGACGTCACAGACAACCCGGAAGGCAATCTATGCCCTCCGTGCTGTCTGTCAGAGGCAGGAGCTGAGGCACGATACGCCCGATCCGTGTCGCTGCTGCCCCCGCCGACAGAGAGTGGGAGAAGCGATCTCCTCTGCGTCTTCTCTTAGTTATTGCGACCCGATGGTCCGCGATAAATAAAGGGTTAACCGCCCCCTAACTCCGCCCCCCCCGAGCGATCCGGGGTCGGGGCCGACGCAACGCGGGATGTCAAAGCTGTAATAAACAGCAACACCTCGCTCCGAACGCACGAACCTCTGCTTTAGAGTTCTCGCGATCCCCAGGACATATCCATACTCCAGGTGCTGAACCCCCAAACCGACTGGACCGTATGGATACGCCCAATGACGTAAGGGGTTTAAAAGTGAGTGAGGTGTAAAGATGTTTTTCACAAAGAAAACATTGAACATCTTCTTGAGGAGAACAACTACACTAATATAAAGATCTCAGAAGATGTACTTAAATTTCTTGACCTGTTTGTAAAATAACCTTCTCTATCTTATATTGCATTTTGTTTTATTTTTAAAAGATACTAAGCTCCTTTGAAGATCCATTCTTGTTGTGTATACAAAGTCTCTGAATTTTCAGTTCTTTGTATAACATCATGGTCTGATGAAGATGAGCTATTACTCTCGAAAGCTTACCATCAAATTATACTCAGTTATCCTCTAAAAGTATTGCCATGATTTCTTCACTTTCATTTACATACTTAATTCTTGAAATATTGTGCAGTATGAAGTCCAAAGGACATGACTAAACACTTTAAAATGGCAAAAGCAAACACAACACTATATCAACAGCACTCTATAGGCAGTAGAAAACAGTCAAAGAGGACATAAGAATTTTTTGGAAAAGCATTTCTGCGTACTTGTGTGAATAATATGAAAATTTTGAATGTCTTAGTGTACATTTTTGATCACAACTGTAAATGCCCACCTACCGTGGCAAGGTGACCTCAATTCAGGTGGGAACCTACACTACATGCTGCCTCTCCTGGTGTCTGTTCAGACCTCCACATTTCAGGGAGAAGATTCACGATCTATAACCTATCTGATATAAGAAACCTGTGCAGGTAGGTGGAGCGCACAAACGAAGATGGGAACCAGCCACTTCCCCATGTAAACAGTCAAAAACAAAATTTGGTCAGCACATCCATTTTGAAGAATAAATGTATAGGTGCATGCTGCCAAAAGCAATGCAAACACAACACAATATCAGCAGCACTCTATAGGCGCTAAAAACAGTCAAAGAGGACATAAGAATTTTCGAAAAGCATTGTCTCACTGAGGAATATATGAAAAATATTGAATTCTTAGTGTACATTCATAGTGTACATTTTAGAATGATATACTTGACCATATTTTGTTTTTTGACTGTTTAACATGGGAATTGGCTTGCTCTCACATCTTGTAACAATCTACTTATTTTATAACAGGTATAAAGTGAATCTTTATAAAAAGTGCATTTAATGGCTCGTTGTATGAAAACTGTCTAGGTTTAAGACTTTCTTTGTACCATAGCAACCAATCAGAGCTCCGCTTTTATTTCATATAGAGCTATTAAAGGGGAGTTCTGATAGGTTGATATGGGCAACAAAGAAAGTCTTGGACCAAAACAGTTTTCATCAATACATGTCTTCCATATGAGTCAATAGGTTGTTGGTACTTTAATCTTGCCAGATTTAAAATTTAATGAGAAGTTTTGCAGGAGGGGTAGTTTATTCTATCTGCATACATCAGATTGGCAAATAAAGAAATGTGCTATATTTAAGTGCAAATATATGGCTGATCAAAGCAGATATAAAAAGCTTATACAGATATAAAATAATTTTAAAAGAGGCTATAAAGAGTTAGGCACAATTTCTTACCATCTTTCCTACCCTAATATTAAGGTAAAAAATTACTAAATGCGGGCATGTGCCTCTTCAACATGTTCTTTAGCTCATCTGCCAAAAGGAATTAAAAAGGTATTCCCATTTCAATTATTAGCTTAGTAACAAAGTGTCACGGACGGAAATAGTGGACCCTGGACCGCCGCAAGCGATGGCGTAAGCCACTGCCAGGGACAAAAACTAAGTAGGTCCCTTTCACCACTCAGAGACCCGCCGCAAGAGCGGAATGGACAGTGCTGCGTGCGGGAGTCTACCATGTCGCTAAGCCCTGACGTGACTTGGCTGGCGGAGTCAGCCGATGTGTAACGTGGTGCAGAATAACAGCAGGCTCGTAGTCGGGGACAGCATTAGGTCAGACAAGCTGCTATTGTTCCTGGTCCGTGGGACAGGCAGAAAGGTACAGGGCAGAGCGGAAAGATGCTGTTACGAGGAACGAAGCAAATGGTACGGTACACGGAAAATCAGAACAATCTATGAACGCTTTTTAGACTTATAGGCTAAATGGCATAAAGACCGTCAACAAGACTCATGAAGGGAGAAGACTTAAAATAAGGGCAGTGGTGACTGGCAATACCCAAAAAACCGTGCATCTGGCCCCTTAAATTTTCACCAGAGCCGGCGCGTGCGCTCCTATAGAGTGGGGACTCGCGTGCTCGAATAACAGGATAGCTGCAGCAGGAGCGCGTCTTGTTAAGTAGAGGGGACCTGCTGGCAGAATGAGCGTGCCCACAGCCCGACATGCGAGCGGCGGTGGCCGCATGTGTGGGTACCACAGGTGAGCTGCGGACCCGGGACGGTGGTCGCAGGCCCACGCCGTAAACAGTAACCCCCCCCCCTTCTGCCTCCCCCTCTTTCTGGCCTGGAGGATCCTCTGAATGATATTACGGTCCAGAATATTGGCCTCTGCTCCCAGGACCCCTCTCTTCGGCCCCGAACCCTCTTCCAGTCAATAGAAACAAACCGCTTCCTTCCCTCAGACCGTCTTCATGTCTAAGAATCTCCTTACCATAAAGACAATCGTGGCAATCGCCTCCGAGTGGGAGAGCAGTACCCCGAGAGAAGCGATTAGGATGACCCGGGTTTAGAAAGAGAGACATGATAGGCAGTTTTTCGGAGACCCTCATAGTGGGAGGAAGGCGGACTTGTTATCCATCTGTTAAGCCTTAACACCCTCGAAGGACCCAGGAACCGTGGACCCAGCTTATAGCTGGGGACCTGAAAACGTATATATTTAGTGCCGACAACCACAACCTTGTCAACCCGGAGAGAAACCGCGAGGGTCTTCGCTTTTGGCAGCTTGATGCCTTGGATGCGGGCGGAAGCCTGGAGTAAGAAGGTGCGTTTGCTTCCAGATAGCTGTTCAATTCCTATGGACCACTCCTTCCAACGGCAGGGACCTCAGAGGGCAACAGAAAGAGGGAGGGTTGGCGGGGATGTCGCCCGGAGACAATAAAGAAATGGCAGCTTCCGGCAAGACTCCGAGTCCAAGAGTTTATAGGAAAACTCACCCAGGGCAACAAGCCTGGAACCAATCCAATCCAGTGGCAGCGCCGTAGACAAAGTGGCGCAGGTAGCAGCCTAGGTCTGTTAACGCTCCTACCTGCCCATTGGACTGGGGGTGTAGGGCGAAGAAAAGTCCAGATCACTTTGTGTATGGTTTGCAGAGGAGTGGCCAGAATCTTGAGACAAAATGACGCCCCGGTCCGACAACTATGTGCCGCGGAAGCCCATGAGCCGAAAAATATTAGAAAAAATAGACAGCAAAGCCGAGGGGCTGAGGTTAGACCCGTCATAGGAATAAAGTGAGACAATTATATGAAAACCGGTCAGTAACCACCCAGAACACAAAGTGTGTGCCAGAGGAAGGAGGGAGATGTGTGATAAAAATCCATGGCCCCATGGTCCAAGGACAGCTGGTATCGTAGTGAAGAGCAGACGCTGCCGGCGTGAGACGAGGGGACATGTTTTCGAGCAGGAACGCAGGACTCCCACAAACTACTCACAACATCCATGACTAAGACCCGCCACCAGTACAAACTCGAGATGAGGGAGCAGACTTCTGGCACTCCAGTGCCGCCGCCATACGTGAGCAAAGACCCCAAGACAGTTCTTCTTCTGAAGATCTGGGTGAACATATGTCCTTGCCGGGAGGAATGCGTTGTAGGTCTACAGTGCACAGCAGAGCTTGAAGCCCCGATCTGTGTAGGGATAATGTGGCCAATTGAGTATGACTCGATCCCCAGTCACAATCGTAGCACGGAAGAGAGCGTCGGGCCTAGACATTTCAATCCGACAGGGCGCAGAGAAGATATGAAAAATTAAATCGGGAAGAAGAAGGAGGGACGCAACGAGCCTTTCGTGGATTTAAAGCTTGAGCATACTGAGAAATAACAGAATTTTTGTGGTACGTAATAAATGCAGACTGTGACGAGCCCCCTGCCACAAGATATCTCCACACCTCCAGACCAGCTTATGGCCTTAACTCCCCCGGTCGCCGATAGAGTAATCCTTTCTGCAGAGGAAAAACTTAATTAGAGAAAAAACCGCAAGTGAGGGTCTTAACTTTGGGCCCTTTCTGGGAGAGTACGGACCCCGCCCCCACCGAGAGAGCTTCCGACCTCGAGGAAAAATGGCTTCTCTGTAACTGGTCGGGAGAGCACAGCACAGAGGCAAAGGCGGAACTTTAACTTTCTTGAAGGCTTCCTCTGCCGCTCGGGCCAGTGCTTTGGAATGTGGCGTTCGTTTGTGTGTCAATGCCACAATTGGGAAATACCATCGGGATAAATGTGGTATAAATTGGGCGTAGTAGTTTGGCGAACCCCAGGAATCTTTGTATGGCTCGGAGACCCACTGGCGGCGCGGCCACTTAAGGACCGACAGACAACTTAATCGGGGTCGCCATCTGCAGGCCCTCTGTCGGAAATGATGTAGCCGATGAATGTAGACTCTACAGATAGGAACAAGGCACTACAATCCGTTTCCACGAGCTTGGCATAGAGAGGCGGTTGGCCCTTAGACTCTGAGTACCTTTTTCGTAACGTAAACTTGGGATGGGACACAAAGGTCGGTGGAGAACACCAGAAATGTCGTCTAGTAGACAACCACGCACAAGTACAGAGGTCCCGAATGATTTCATGACAAATTCTTGAAAGACGGCGGGGCATTGCAGAGCCCGAAAGGGCATGACGCAGGTTCTCGAAGTGCCCGTGCGCGGGTGTTGAAGTCAGGTCTTCCATTCAACAGCCCTCGTTAACCGAATGAGGATATAAGCCCCTCGAAGGTCCAGTTTTAGTAAAGATGCTTGGCTCGTCGTAGCCCGAATCAAAAGCACCATGTTCGAGGGGGTCAGAGGATAGCGGTTCTTTACCGTGATCTTGATGAGGGCCTCGAATAGTCTATTCAAGGAAAACGTGAGAAGGTCCCCAGACCTTCTTAGCCACAAAGGAGAACGCCGGCTCACAGCTGGTGAGGAGGACTTGCGAATGAACCCCCTCTGGAGAATCTCCTTGATATAGGTTGACATAGTCCCAAGGTCTCAGGTATGACAAGGGGGCAAACCCTGCCCCGTGGAGGAGACGTCCCGGGAAAGAAGATCAATAGGAACAGTCCATATGGGCGATGTGGGCGGCAATGTCTTCAGGCTTACTTCTCAGGAGAAAGACATCGCAAAGTCTTGATATGTGACTAGAAGGCCCATCAGAGTTATACGAACACAGGAAAAAGCGGTAATCTCACCGGCGAGGTGCCACCTAACAGCAATGACATTCCTAACCCCAACTTAAGACTTCCCCAACGTCTGCCAGTCTAGCAATGGGAGCAATGGCGCTGCGCCACGGGAGACCCAGGATAATGGACGAGAAGAACGGGGTATACGGTAAAACGCAAGTCTCTCCTTGTGCAACAACCCCCTACTTGTAAGACCAGGCTCAGTTGCGGAACCAAATGGGATCCTTGTAGAAACTCTCCACTGACAGAGGAGATGAAGTAGGGCTTCTCCAGGCTGGAATCACCAGGGAGATTATCTGGGACAGAACCAGGGCATGTCCAAGAAAATTTCCAGCGACCCAGAGTCCATGAAAGCACACGTTTAAACAGGGAACTTCTGAACCCAGTCCGTACGATCACGGGCATGTGGCCCCCAGACGAGGAAGAGGAACTTGCTCTCACTTAGGTACTGGCCTCTCCTAACGACCCTAGGTGAGCCCGTTTCCGGACACTGAGGCGCAGTGTGCAGTGGGCAGGATCTGCGGAAATGTCTGGAACTGCCACAGTACAGACAAAGATTCCCTCACGTCCTTCTGGTTTAGCTCTGGCACAGACATGTGGTCTCTAAAACCACTTCCATGGCATCTCTTGGCAGCTGGCGAGAGGGGCAATCGTGGGTGCCTTGAAATACTGGAGCCAGACGAGGAGACGGCGGTTCTAGCCTTCTCTCGTTCTTGCCAGAGTACCTCCTGGCGTTCCGAGAAACGGATGTCAATCCGAGTGGCCAGGGAGTATAAGGTACCACTCAATGAAGACGGCGAGGTCCCGGGCAGACATAGGGCAATCCTTGATGTGCTGGTAGGAGGGTCTTTCTTGAATGTGGGCAGTCAATGCCGCTTCATCCAAGATAACTCTGAAGCCAAAGTGCGGAAACGTACGGCATATTCGCCTACAGATGAATCCCCTATGCCAGGTTTAGCAAGGCGGTCTCGCAGAAAAAGCCCGGCATGTTTCCACGAAAATAACTCAGAACTCGGTGAGGAATGTATCCAGAGATTGGCCGTGATCGGTCGTCCTGACCCCAGAGGGGGGTAGCCCAGGCCAGTGCTTTCCCGGAGAGAAAGCTGAGCACGAACGCCAACCCTATGACCGTTCGAGGAAATTGTATGCCCATTAATTTGATATGCAGGGAGCATTGGGTGACAAAGCCCCTGCAGGCCTTGGATCCCCATTGAATTTGACGCAAATGACAGACGGAGCCGTGGACCCAGGAGATACGGAATTGGAACCGAAGGAGCAGCAGGAGCCACGGAGCAGGTTGCTGCTGCTGAGCGGACCAGAACTGTATGCACACATCAAGGCGGAGAGATGGCTGAGTTGCTGGGCTAGGCTGAGCGATCTGTATTGGCAACATTCTGAGCGCACAAAGGGGGAGGTGAGGATCAGCGTCGGGGCGGCAGAGGCAGCATTGCGGTATCCATGGCCGGATCTTTACGGTCACGGAAACAGAGATATTGGATCCCTCTGGACCGCCGCAAGCGATGGCGTAACCACGCCAGGAAGCGGAATCTAAGTAGGTCCCCTGTTTTTCACCAGAGCCCGCCGGCAAAGCGGGATGGACTTGCTGCGGCGGAGTCCTACCACGTCGCTATCCACTCGCCCGACCTGACGTGACTATGGCTTGCGGTGGCAGCTGAAGTGTACTGGTGGCAGAACGTCAGGCAGTCTCGTAGTCCGGGGACAGGCAGATGGTCAGACATGTGGTCTATGGTTCGTGTCGTAGGACAGGCAGAAGGTCATGCAGGCCGGCAAGAATGCGTGGATCGGGAAACGGAAGCAAATTGTATCTGTACATCAACACTGAAAATCAGATCAAGGCTTGGAACGCTTTCTCTATAGGCTAAATGGCACTAAAGATCCGGTCGCAGGCCCACCCGTGACACTGACAACATGTAGGCAACAGGATAAAGTATATATTACTACATACATTTGCTGTTCTGATTTTGATTCTCTTCAGAGTTAAGAGCAGATCTTATATCTCCTATACATAAGCCTCCGTAGTTACCGGCCACCTCTCTCGGCTCTAAAAGGCTGAAGCAGTGGCCGGGATGTTGAGCTTGGTGGAGCTTGTTTATATTTCTTAGTGACAATCTTTAATCCTTTAGGAGCTCTGTTGTCTTGTGCAATACAGTTGACAAATCTCCTGCACTCATGTCCCGCTAACAGATTTAGCTAGAAATAGCAGAGCTGTTACACTAATCACTACTGTAGAACCACCCACAGCGTAACCAGGAAAAGTAACTCTGAAGCTGACTGTGGCTCTGTCAAACAGCCTGGTAAGAAAACCTCTTTAATGTATGTCCGTCTATTGGAGCTTGTAGCACTGTCAAAAAACGGGACAAGAAGGACACAAGGATCTAACCAGTAGCACACTTATTTAATTGGACAGACAGGAATGATTCATGAGGGATTTCATGTATTAATTTATTCCTGGAAAATAAAGCCTTGTAAAATAGGACAAATTCAGAAAACACACAAATGTAAAATACGAGGTAGAAAGAAGTTTTTATCAAGTATGCTAGAGCGGCCTTTTCATTCTAATATGAGACTATAGTAAGGATCATTGCACTAATGCAGGAGGATTTGTGATAATGTTGCAGAAATTTTTACTGTCAAAACGGAACTGCAGTGTAATGACTTTTGTTATCATGGCTTCTAATAACTATTCAGCACAAATTGACCCCACATATGTTAAATTGAAATAATATGTCAGGCACATAATAAGATAAAGGAGGCATCGAGAATGCTGTGAGAATTCTGTATTATTTTGGCTGGAATAATTTAAGATATACAATTTTTTTTAGCATTTACTACTGCATATGGAACACAACTTTTCCACTGAAAACATGGAAAGCAGATGTCCGTAAAATACTTGCTGATGAAGTGCTATTCTTATTCAACTGCATCTATCTATCTAGCTATCTAGCTATCTAGCTATCTATGCATCCATCCATCCCCTTCCTATGCACTATTTTGGGGTGTAAATGTGCATACTTTGTGTTCCCACTATGCAAACTATTGCTTATGGTTTTATGGTGGCAGGTGTCAGATTAGATTTATTACATCAACACTTTTCACTGTAGGGCAGATATCAGTAAATATATTCATGCATCCTTTGTATTCTCACCATCAAATTGTGGCTTAAAGTTTTGACAGCAAAGAGAAGTGCAGTAGTACCCAAGGTTGTTGTGCAAGTATACTTGTTAGAACATATCTCAGATTTTTACTAACACATGCCTGTGCATTCTTTAGTGCAGACCCTTTGCCCCACTCCATTAACTTCTTACTGACCTCTATGACAGAGCCCCATTTTTCTATCTGACAGTTGCCTTTTTAAGTGGGAATAACTTTTTGATACTTTTACCTTTCAATGTGATTCAGAAATTGTTTTCTTGTGACATGTTATGCTTTAAGTTAGTAATAAATTTTGGTCCATATCGTCCTTGTTGATATGTAGAAAATATCAAAATGTCATGAAAATTTTGAAAAATTTACCATTTTCAAACTTCAAAAATTTCTGCATGTAACACATATAATTATATCACACAAAATAGTTTATAACTAGCATCAACCATATGCCTGCTTCATGTTGACATCAGTTTTTAAATGTCTTTTTTATTATTTTATGACGTTAGGGTGCTTATAAATTTAGTTGCAATTTTTCTTATTTTCAAGAAACTTTGCAACACAGATTTTTTTTAGGAGCCAGTCTAGTTCTGACGTGGCTTTGACGGGCCGATATGTTAGACACCCCCATAAATAACTTCATTTAAGAAGCTGTACCTCTTAAAGTATTCAAAACAGTGTTTAGGAAATGGGTTAATCTTCTAGGTGTTTTACAGAAATCAAAGCAAAGTGGAGGTGAAATATCAAAATTGAACTTTTTTCTGCAGATCTTCTATTTGAATCAATTATTTACTGGAACAGTGTTAATGTTACCAAGAAACTGCAACTCGGCATTGATTTCTCCTTTCTGCTGTTTTTAGAAATATCCCATACGTTGCCTTCGTGTGCTATTTGACTGAGCCACAAGTCTCAGAATAGGAGGAGCAGCTACTGGACTTTGAGGTCTTATTTTCATTAGGATATTTTTTAGGCAAAATTTCAGGTTTGTGAACACCCTAAGGTGCTAAAACACAATAAACGCCCCTAAAAAGACCTTATTTAGGAAACTACATCCCTTTAAGGAATGAATCCAGGGGTGTATTGTGCATGTCAACCCCACAGATATTTCACAGATTGTTTTTAGCAGTAGGCTATGAAAATGGAAAAGAAAATTGTTTCAATAATTTTTACCGTAACATTTTTCATTTTCATGAGAAATCCTGGAAAAAAAAGTACCCCAAAATTTGTTATCCAATTTCTTCACAGTTCGGCAATACCCTATATGTGGGTATAAACTACTGTTTGAACGCATGGCAGGGAGTACAAGGAAGGGAGTGCTATTTGGCTTTTGGAATGCAGATTTTGGTTGGGTGCGTATCGCATTTGCAAAGTCCCCAAAGTACCAAAACAGGTAAAACCTTCCAGAAGGAGGGGGCAAAAGATTTGTTTTTTGAGAGGCAGAATGAAGAAAATATTGGTAATGTTTTAAATTTTTTACAGCAGTCCCCAGGTGGTATTAATGACCTGTTAGTTTAACTCCATGGGTCGATACAATGACAGCGATACCCAATTTACATAGTTTTTTATGCTGTAGCACTTTAAAAAAGGGGGAAGGAAGGGGGACATGTATGTCTAAAACTTTCTTTGTTGCTCATAGCACTATGGAGGACATGTATGAAAACTGTCTTGGTCTAAGACTTTTTTTGTTGCCCATAGCAACCAATGAGAGCGCCCCTCTCATTTCACATAGTGCTCTGAAGAAATGAAAGGGGAACCCTGGTTGGTTGCTATGGGCAACAAGAAAAGTCTTTGACCAAGACAGTTTTCATACATGTCCCACTATATGTAATAAAGAGGGAGCTCTGACTGGTTGCTATGTCTTAGACCTCATTTTTCAAACATGTTGCCCAAAGCGTTTTTATTGTTTACAATAATATTTATGCATCGCTATCTTCGAATACTGCATTATCTTCATATATGGAACTGTGTAAGGTTTTTTTGTGGGACAAATGTTTATATGACTTTTTGATCATCGTGCAGGTTAAATAACATAACAGATTTATTTAGGTTGTTATGCACGCGGCAATACCAAGTATGTGTACTTTTTATTTTTTATCTTTTTTGGGGGGGAGATTGACATTTGTAATGAGGAAAGGGCGGTGTACATCTTTTATTCATACATGCCAAATCTCCCGTTTTTGGCGGGGGGTCCCGCTAACGGGGATCATCCCCCGCCACCCCGGCAGAGTTGGCAAACCTCCCGCCGTCAGCAAGCAGCGGGGGTTCTTTGAATGGCTGTGGTGCCAGAAGGTAGTTTTGGGCCCCTTCCTACAGGCAGGTGAAGCGGCCACTCACCCGCCCCGCGAGTCTCACTGTGCAGGGAGGAGGCAGGAGGGATCGTTCCGGTGTGCGCTGGACATACAGATCAGCATCGCAGGGGGCATGAAGCGCGGCTGCACTCACTCCCCTTGCGACACTGAGTCGGTTAGCTGGGAGATGTCTGGAGCTGGAGGCGCTGCAGGGAGCCTGGTGAGGTAAGTGGCTTTTATTATTTTATTTTTATTAGCTATAGGGGGGCTCTACCTGGCTACAAAGGTGGCATCTACCTGGCTACAAAGGGGGCTCTACCTGCCTACAATGGGGGCTCTACCTGGCTACAATGGGATCTCTACTTGGCTACAAAGGGGGCTCTACCTGGCTACAAGGGGGCATCTACCTGGCTGCAAGGGGGCATCTACTTAGCGGCAAGGGGGCATCTACTTGGATATATGGGGGCATCTACCTGGCTAGAAGGGGCATCTACCTGGCTTTCCTCCAAAGCCATTATGCAGTTAGGTGGAGTGGGTGTGGCTTTTTTGAAGGGGCGTGACACACCAACAAGATGGGCGTGCACATGCAATTTTTTTTGCTGCAACGCGCTATGCGCGAAGCCTTCTTCAATCTCCTGCTTTTCCACTTTCAAAAGTTGGCAAGTATGCTTTTATGTTATTTACTTGTGTGTATTTTTTGCATTTTTTTTACTTTTTTTTTTACTTGTCCCCATAGAAGACTTAACTCGGCAATCTAGTAGATTGCTGCTACCATAAATATTAGTATAAGGCAATCTAATAGATTTGGAGAGGACCATACCCATCTGTGGCTTCTTAGACTACATTTGATTTCAATACAAGTTCTGATAGGACCTACACAAAACTAAATCTGGCCCGGACTAATATTAGTAAGGGTATATTCACAAGCAGTGTTGGATCTGAAAAAAGCATAAGAAAGCGCTGCGTAAAATGCATAAAACACACAGGTGCATGTTTGTCTACATTTTGACTGCAGCAGGATGAAACTCTATAGTTTTAAATAGGGCGTCTGCTGCATCTTTCAGATCAAGAATTGACATGACAATTCTTTGAACGGATCCAAAAGACGCATCAGAAAGATGCAAGTAAACACACATTGGCGTTCACTCGTCTGAACACTGATGCGTGTTTTACACTGAAAGCAATATAAATCACACTGTACATTGTTAGATGTGTGTTTGGGTCTGTTTAGGGTCCGAGACATGGATCCAAATACGCATCTAAAAATGGATCCAAAATCAGATCCAACACACCGTGTGAACATAACCTAAGGCTATGACTACTCGGCAGTGGACAAAAAACAACCTGAAAACCAAATCCTAAAAATGTTCATAAAACTGAGCAGCTGAATAAATTTCCATGTTTTGGCACGTTTTGTGTTTTTTTGAAGCGTTTTTTTGCGTGTTATTGCCGTTTTTTTTTTTGCAGAGATACACAGCAATAGATTTGCTATGTATTTATACAAAAAACGCGCCACAAATGCACCAAAAAAGTCTGCCGCTTTACATAGACTCCAATAGTTCATTTTCTGCCCTGCTCAGTCATTTTTTACAACATGTTTCAAAAAACGACCAGCAAATAAAACAAGCAGAAAAAAGACGTTCTGTGGAAACAACAGAACGTTTTTATTATACAAAACGAAAAACGCAGAAAAAATGGACGTTTTTGTGTGCAGTGGAGACATAGCCGTACTCTCATTTTTAGAAGCAGGAAATAAAATGGACACTATAGATGGCAACCACATTTTCTTATCAGGTATGGTGACTGCCTCTTTAGATGTGGGGTGTGAGCCATGCCAAATGTAACAAGGGTCATACATTAGTTACCATTTCCAATTTTACTGTGCAATAAATATAAATATACAAGCAAGAGTTAATTTCATCATAGGTCTTTTAGTAATTATAGATGAGTCTTGTGTCCTCTCTTGATTTCCATTTAGGACCCTTAGGATATGTCTACACAGCATATGTTAAAATGGCATCCAATATCGACATTTTAACATTGGATTTTGGAGCGGGTTTGTGCTAAAAACCGTGGTGGCTTTTCGCATTTGCTGATGGCTTCATACATTGAATGTACAGGAATCCGACGGCAATCCGGGCGAAGAGCAGACATGTTTTAAAATCCGCCGGAATCCGGTGGATTTCATGACCGATTGGAAAAAATCTTATTTTTTATTACTGTCTATGGAGCACTTTTTACATTCACATTTTTGGTGCTGGGTAGACATAGCCTTACTGTGTTATCTGGACTGTACCTCTCTGAAGATTTACTTTTCCCCTATAGTGACCAGTCTCAGAAGAATCATTAGCGTGTCATCACAAGGAAGTGTTTACAGAGCTGTAAACTATACTTACTCTAAACGAGTATTGCACAGTATAATTACTGTGTGTTGAAGCATAAACAATAAGAGCTATAATATGTGCAACATAGGATCCTAATTAGTCTATCACGCAGAACAATGCAGAAATGTGGAGAAGATATTAATCCCTTAAAGAGATAGAGTTCCTTCTCTAGACTCTCTCATGTGTTTGAAATCACTAGGGAGTGACAGATTTGTTTTTGTTACCATGCTGCCAAATCTATGACAAATTTAGGAAGGTAGGTGCAGTGTTTCATAAATGTATCTAGCCAGTAATATATGTACAGTATGTCACTCTTTGGCACAAAACATGAGACATATTGAGTTTACACAAACTGTATTTTGTAGCCTTGTAGCGGTGCTGCAGCTGGCAAAATAAATAGAGACGGCTGCAACATGGTGTTAGTTTCTGACTAGTGTTGAGCGATTTTTATCGACAAAGTTGAAATCGGCAAGGTTTTTATGGTGATCGAAAATTCCAGATCATGCGATAATTAAGGTTAAAATCTGAGTATCATCTATTAAGATCGCGCCTTTTTCGGCGCTTCCTGTAATTTTGGCGGCCAGCAAATCAGATTTACAGGAAGAGCAGGGTGAGATGTGTGTGCGACGTCATGACTGGGATGTGTATGGTTGCGATTGGCTGGAAAAATCACATGACCTCGTTTTACATAGAACAGCGTTTCCTGTTTCAGCCTCAGTGTCTCTCAGCGTCTCATAGGGATAGGACCTGCTCTGCCTGTGGCCAAACAGCTCAGCGAAATTAGTCTATTTGTGCACAGAGAAACCTCTACTATTAGCTGTGATCCTTCCAATTTAGTTAGATTAGAGATTGGAAGATTTTATGTTGTTAGCTAGAGAATTTTAAAGCAGCATCTACAGCTGTAAATTCACGGGGGTGGGAGTGGGGGGGGGGGCCCCGCGGGCGAGCACAGACAAGCTCTATCTATAAAGAACACTGGATAAAGTTCACCAAGACTTAGTGTAGACATTGTAGTGGAATATCTTTATTATTAACAGTTTGCTATTGAAATATTTCCTGATATTGGGCAGCCTGAACTTATATTGGATACACATCATTTCTAGTAACTGCAGGTCTCTTTGTTAGCTGCAAAACTCCACTTTTATTATCAGTATACATTTCAGATAGTGTTCATTTTCAATTTTACCCATTACACCTGTGACTGTTGATATATCCACCTTGCAGTTAAATTACAATACAGCAATCTTGTAGTCAGCACAGGTTGTTTGTTGCCAAAAATACCGTGTATCGTACGAAAACATCACAGTTACGTGTTTTTTGACTTTTGCGCACCCAGCATTGTTCATTGACGCAGCATCCACGTAAATCTTAAACAGCAATTCTATATTCACCACAGGTGAATTGAAAGGTGCAAAAAATACAGTTTATTATACGAAAACATAACAGTTACGTGTTTTTTGACTTTTGCGCACCCAGCATTGTTCATTGTTGCAGCATCTACGTAAATCTTAAAACAGCAATTCTATATTCACCACAGTTGAATTGAAAGGTGCAAAAAATACCGTGTATTATACGAAAACATAACAGATACAGACATAACAGACTCCTTTTCCCGGCACTTTTTAATCTGGGGGTCAGACAGGTTTAATGGTCATACTGCGGTCCGTCAATGTCCAGTGAAACTAAAATGGTGGTTGAAAGACTCCTTTTTGCGGAACTTTTTAAATCTGGGGGTCATGCAGGTTTGGGGCTCATGCTGCGTTCCAGGACAGGGATATTCAATTTTCCAGTTCAAGTAACATGATGGTTCAAATCAAAACTGCCTTCTGGCACTTTTTAATTTGTGGTGATGCAGGTTTAAGGCTCATGCTGTGGTACAAGACAGGGATAGTGAATGGTCAGTGACTTTTTTTCTGTGGCTTTTATATCCTAAGTGTGTTGCCTAAGATGTAGCACGTATCCATTTGACTGTTGTGGATGTTAATTTCAGCTTCTTCAGCCTTGTTTGGGTGTAATAATGAAGGTGTTGTTGCTCTCCCATAGACTTTAATGGTAATCGCTCATAATCGATGCTCACTATCGAAAAACCTTATCGATAGCGGCCGACTATCGACTATCGCTCGATCTCGATAGCCAACGCAATCGCTCAACACTATTTCTGACGTATTTGTTCCATTTTCATATTTCATGTTATAAATAAAGGCCATATTGAAAGCCCATTTGGCCCTTAGCACTGAGACTGGATATATCCCCACTCAGTCAGTGATGGTCATGTTTATGTAGTTACATCTATTTTTTTGCAACAAAATTACATTTGGTTTAACATATGAATTAATATTTTCTGAAACTTTTGCTGATAAACAAATCAAATCATTTTTGTTAGTTGCAATTTTGTTAAACATTCTTTTTTGCCTTACATCTGACAGAAGCACTGAATATCTCCAAGTTATATTCAGTACTGATATTCAATACTGTAGGCAAACACGGCACATACCATGCTGTCCCAGAACTTCCTATAAATCCAGTGATGGAAGCATTTTCTCTTATTGTAAATCTTCTCTTTCCCCGTTCATCACATGGTCTATATTCTCTTGGCCATAGTTAGGGTATGTTCACATGACTTAAATTGCCACGTATTTGGGCACGCATTTCGCGGCAAAATGCGTACCGCAATTACGGTAGTTCATAGCTCACATAGAGCGATGGATTACGCGTCGTCTCCCTGCTCGTACAATACAATCGTATTGTACGCGTGGGGGGCTGAATTGACATGTGAATTGTTCGTGGCGCTTATGCCCCGCTGACAATTTATTTCAGTGGGGCTGGCCTCCTTGTGCTTTGGAAGTACGTGCTGCAAATAACATAGTGAACAAATAACAAAGTGAACATACACTTAGTCTCAGCAGAATTTAACAAACTGACATTTTCAGTTCTTTTGGCTCTACAGAAACTCATTTTACTGCTGCGCACTTTAATAGTGCCATATTGCTGTTAACCCCAATATAACACACCTATGGCAACCCCCTTCTCGGTCCACTCTATTAAATACATCTGTAAAGTACTTTTTTGGGATGGTAGTGGGCATCTAAAATGACACATGCTGCACAGTTCATATAATTAAATTAATTTGGTTGTCTCACTACAGACAGTGATAACATATCGCTAGGAGATGCCATCAGAGTCTGATAGGTCTGGACCCACACTTATCTCCTAAACAAGCCCCGAAACCTCTCTGTTCTGAACGGAAAGGTGGTTGGGACTCTCCTATAGACATGACTGGGAGTTCCAAGTTAAGACAAACATTGTAGCTCCAAAAACATTTATTAGTTATTTACCAGAATATGGAGTCCAAGTAGTCCCAAGATATCACATGGATAAAGAGAAGTCCAAATATAAATGATTTTGGAATTGATGGCTTCAAAACTGTATGGCATTGAAAGATGTGGAGTACAAAACAAATGTTGGTGCCTACAGTGAAACATAGTGATGGCAGTGTCCTTATGTGGGGCTGCTTGAGTGCTGCTGGTGTCAGGGAGCTACATTTCAGTAATGGTGTTATGAAGTCACATTTGTACTTCTCTATATTGAATGGGAAGATGCTATCATCACACATGCGCAGGTTTTCATTCTACTCGTGAGAAACGTGTGGGAATAGTGCATTGGACCAATGGGGAGTGGACTGTATTGGTACATAAGGAGCCAGATATGACATTTTGGGATAGCCTGTATTGGGAGTGAGTTCTAACACCTCTGGAACTACCTTGTGGACTTTTATCAAGGGCAGCCTATTATTATTCCCCTGATGAACCCTCTTGATGTGGTGATGAAGAAACGCATCAGGAATTGGAATAACAAACTACAAGATATCTTCAAGTGTCTTGGAAGAACAGGTTGTATATGTAAGGGTTCGGTGGATTCGCTGGACCACCGCAAGCGATGATGGTTAAGCCATTCCAGGGAGCGGAGTCTAAGTAGCCCCCGGTATTCACCAGAGCCCGCCGCAAAGCGGGATGGACTTGCTGTGGCGTGAAGCTACCAGGTCGCTACCCCTGACATGACTTGCTTGCGATGGCGGCCGGAGTAATGCGTGGTACAGAATCAGAATCCGGAGACGTAGTCGGGGACGAGTAGGAGGTCAGGGCAGGCAGCAGGCAGGAGGTACAGGCCAGGACAAAGTCTCTAACGTCTTGAGCGAGAGTGGGCCACCAATAATAACGAGAGATCAATTGTAAAGACTTGTGGACCCCAGGATGGCCCTTTGTTCAAGAGGAATGTCCCCATTTAAGAATTCGAGGCCGCATGGCAGGACGGACGAAGGTCTTCCCAGGGGGTAGATGTTGAAGATCCACGGGAGCCGCCGTGAGGATCCGTTCAGGAGGAATTATGTGCTGCAGAGGCGGCTCTAGGCCCACAGTGTCCGAGGATGTAGAGAGGGCGTCCGCCCTGACGTTCTTTTCGGCTGGCCGAAAGTGAAGGAGGAAGTTAAAGCGGGCGAAGAAGAGGGGAAACCCCGGGGCTTGCCGAGGTTTCCCAATCGCCTGAGAAAATTTTGGAATCCCAAGGGAGATTTTTGTGATGGGGTGAAGATTTCAAGGGAAATGGCGAGCCCCCCCGCAATTTGTCGCCATTTTCTAGGGCAAAACTTTTTTCCAGTATTTTCACAAACCCCCGATTGAAAATAAATTACGTTCGGAAGAGGTGAAGGTCTTGGGAAAAAAAACCACAAGTACGAAAACTCCCAGGGGAGCTGGGGGTCCGGGCAAGACAGAACGGGGAGGAAGCGAATGTTTTTAAGATAAATTAAAGGCTTTTTGGGGTTTCGGGAGGCCAGGTTTGGGGGGTTAGCATTCTTCTTTGTGGGGGCTCCCAGGGGGGCCCCCAGCGTAGGGGTTTGGGGGGGCCAAAACTCCCTGAAATAGTTTGGGGAACCCCAAAAAAACCCTTTGGATGGCCCAGACCCACCGGGGGGGGCCAAACTGAAAGGACCGTGAAAGCTTGGGGGGATCCATCTGGAGCCCTTGATCCAAAAATATGTACCCTAAAAAGGGGCAACGGGGGTGCGTTAAAAAGAGACATTTCCCCCATTTTGGGCAAAAGCTGGGGGGTTTCCCGGGATGATGTCTGACCGGGGTTTGGGGGAGCTCTAGATCGGGAGAGAAGATTAAAATGTCCCCCCGGAGCCCTTTGACGCAACGTAAGAAAGGTTTGTGGAAGATCTCGTTGATAAAGTTCGGAAACACAGCCGGGAGCTTTGCGGGGCCCCAATGGCTTTAACGAATATTCAAAGGGTGGCCATCACGGGTTTTTAAAGGCCCTTTTTTCCTTTCTTTCCGTTTTCCCTGGATATGAATAAAGTTTTTAAAGCTCCGCTTAAATCCAATTTTGGAAAAAAATTTTTTTTCCCCGCACGACCCCAAACATTTTCCCGAAATCGGGGGCAGGGGGAAACGTTTTTTTATGGTGTTTTATTTTCCACGATAATCGATACGGGCCGGGGTTTTCCACCCTTTTCTTTTTCGACAAAGAAAATCCCCCCCGCGGGCGAAGGGACTTGCGTAAAAAAGCCTTTACGGAGTTTCCCCTTTGAATATCCCCCGGACACCCGCCTTTTTTTCCCGGGGACAGAAAGGGGGTAGACTCTGCCTGGGGGAGGAAAAGGAAAACCCGGCTTGCAGGTCAATGGGAAAAAGTCGAAGGGCCCGGTTTGGGGGGAAAGATTTTTGGGCCTTGCCCTTTGGGAAAAGCTTTCGGCAGATCCTGGAAAGGGAGTGGGCAACCGGGCAGAGGCTTCGTGGGCCCTTTATAGAGGGGGAAATGTAAAATTCACAGGGAGTACAAAAAGGGGCCGTCGCGAGTGGCCCCGGGGGCCCCCCCCAACGAAAATTTCCCCTTTGTTTTCCCATTTCCAGGGTCGGACTTTCCCTTTTGCAAGAAAGGGAAAGGGCCCCAGGGGGGTTTTCAAAGGGGAAAGGGGGGCAGAACGGAATTTTCCCGAGTCCTTTGTGTAGCGCCCCCTATTGAAAGGTGAGGGGCGCAGTGCAAACCGAATACTCCTTGAGGCATTCGCCACTGACAGAGGAGAGGAAAAAGGGGTTTTTCTGCGGGGGGCCCCCGGGGAAAGACGAAACTTGGCCCACCAGCGCGGGGTTGTTTAAATTTTTCCCGGCCCCGAATAAAGGGGAAGGGCGGGGGCTTGGAAGGTGTTTGTCCGGCAAAATTCACAGAGTCCCGGGAAAGGCAGACGGAGAGAGGCCGCACTGACACCTGGGGATGCCCCTCCGGGTGGCCCTAGGTGCAGATTTTCCCCAGGCGCATGGGACATTTCCCAATGAAGGGGCCCCAAAAACCCGCCCCCAGTAAAAAACTTTGCTGCCACTGACATGCTGCAAGCGTTTCTTCCTGGGTCAGGGGGGCTCTCCAAAACCTGAAAGGGTTTGCCCCTCGGGAACCATTGGGGTAGGAAAGGAGGTCTTTTGAAAAAGGGGGACCCAACAAAGGTACCCGGGAGGGGTTGGGGTTTAAACCCCCCCGTTGGGGGCGGACCCTTTTGTTGTCCTCAGCGAACCGTATGCCGTTTTCGGTTGGCCAACCGAATCAGTTCGTCCAGAGTGGATGGAGGTCCCGCCCACGGGCTCGTTTTTAAATGCCCCAGAAGGCCTTCCCCGGAAGGGTTGCCCACCAGTCCTAAAATTTTCCCCCCCCTTTTCAAGGCTGGGGTTTGGGGGAACTGAAAGGGAGTGGACCCACAGTAAAGTCGCCCGACAAGACGGAGGAAAGGCTGGGGGCACCGGAGGAGGTGGGGCCCTTTTCCTCGAAAAAGGGTTGCGGAACCCCTGGAGGAAGTTGTTTTTTTTTTTGTCAAAGGATCCCCTGGGCCCCCATACGGAGGGGCCCCCGGGCCGATTTTTCCCTTTTTATGGAGGCTAATTATAAAAGGCCACCTTACCCGCTCCGAAAGGGATTGGGATGCCCCAACAGTTCAATTGGTTTGGGCCCATTGACTGATGAAGCCTCTGCACTTTTTTTGGGTCTCCATCTTTCCATGAAGGGAGCGGCAGATGCAAAAAGGCCCAGGGGAAAGGGAGCAGGGGGGCCAGGGGGGCCAACGGGTTGTGGCGGGAGGGGCCAGCCGGCGGCGGAGGTAGAAGGGCCGAAAGGTTTCCTGCATCAGGCCCGAGCTGGTAAATTATGTTTGGCTCTGCGGGGCGAGGGCCCTTTAAACCCCCTTAAAAAGGGGGGTGGGGAAGTTTGGGCAGGGTACCCTGGCCGAACCCCCATGCCAGTTTTGTACGTAAGGGTTCAAAGGTTTTCCGGGACCACCCCCAAGCGTGATTTTTAACCCACGCCGGGGAGTGGAGTTTAATACCCCCCGGGTATTCACCAAAAGCCCACCCCAAAGGGGATGGACTTGCACCCAGCGTGGGCTACCGGGTTTCGCTACCCCTACGGGAATTGCCTGCGATGGCGGCCGGGGTAAATGCGGGTACAGAATAAAGGAGACGTATCGGGGGGGCAGGGGGTTCAGGGCGGGGCGGAAAGGGGTTCGTGGTCAGAGACGGCAGCCCGGTCGGGGCAGGGGGAAAAACACGGGGTCGGGAAAAACGGGAACTGGGGCCCACTGGAAAATCAGACAGGATTTTCAACACTCTCAATTTGGGGAAACCCAAAACCCCCCAACAATTTTTGGCCCAGAGGTGCTGGGGGCGTTTTCCCAAAAATATAGGACCAGCGGGCCGGCAATTGATAAAATTTCCCGGGCGGACTGGCCCTTTAAATCCAAACCAGCCGTCGCGCTGCGCCCCCCTGGGGCAGGGGGGTACTTTGGGCGGCCGGACAGCGGGAAGCAGGGGACACAGGAGCGGGGGAGGGGTAAGTGGAAAGGCCCGGGACCGGGGGGTAGCGGGGGGGAGGGTTTTGGGGGTTTCCCGGAAACCCCCCGCCCCGGAACCCCCCTGAAGGCGGGGGGGGCCGGCCGGGGGGAAAGGGACGCCACCCACATGACAGTTACTTTTTTTTATATAGTTGACACCCCTAACTTTTTTATTTTCTGTACATAGTTTAAGGGGGCTTGTTTTTTGGGGGGTTTAGTTTACATTTTTTGGTTTTTAATTTTCTGTTGAAAAAAAAGGTTTTTTTTCATGGGGTTTTAAAACCCTTTTTTTGGAAAAGACAAAAATGAAAAAATACCCCAAACCTGCAGGTTTTTTTATTTTAAACCACCACTTGCAGTATATGTGATTTAGATCCCAATTTATATATTTTTTTTATTTTGAAGTGCTTGGGAAAAAAAAAGTTTTTTTTTATTTTTAAAAACCCCAATAAATTTTTGCATCGGTTTTCTTCTGATAGCCCAAAAACTTTTTTTTATTTTTCTGTATAAATAGCTGTGTAAGGCTTTTTTTTCAGGATAACTGATGTTTTCATGTTACCACTTTTGCATTTATATTACTTGTCGATCTCTTTCTATTCCATTATATGTGGCGGGGGGAAAAACAAAATCGCAAATTTTTTGATGTTTTTTTTTTTTTTTTATTTTTTTTCAATTTTTCACCCTGCGGGATACCCTAACAGGGTAGATTTTTTAGGGAAGGTACCTAAAATTTTTGCGATACCAAAAATGCATACTTTATTTTTTTATCTTTTGGGGGGGTTGGGTTTATAAGGGGAAAAGGGCAGTTTACATGTTTATAATTTAGTTTTTGTGTTTGTCTTTTACTTTTTTTCACCTTTTTTTCCCCTGTTTTTTTTTCTTGTCCCTTGGGGGGTTTTAACATGATCTTTAGAATCACATTTACAATGGAGACCTTTCAAAAGCAGGTTTTTTTTTTTCCGTGTATTACTCTTTCCCCCCAACTGCAAACACTTTTCCCGGTCTTTTCCCCAACATCCCTGTTGGGGAAGCCATTTGGGGAGGCCGATAGGGACAAGGGAACTTCCGTCCCGGGCTTTCCCCTTTTCTGCCCTGTTTTTCCCTGGGCCAAAATGAGCTACAACCATGGGTTTAAACAGCCCTGTGGCCGTTGTAATATACAGCTGGTTCCATGCTGTGATCACAAGCAGAGCTTTTTCCCCCTCCTCATTACCCCCTTTCCATAAATTTAGTTTGCGGGAACCCCCTTTTCCAAACTAAAGACTTTTTGGGGACTTCAAATTTTCGGTAAAGGGGTTTTTAAAAAACAGAGATTATTAAAAGCTAACTTCTAATTTTGGGAATTTTTCTTTTTAAAAAGGGTGTTCAAAAACTAATAACTGCGTGTCAGTCCATCAGGAGAGAATTAAAAATAGAAAGAAAACTTACCTTTTTGATTCCCGGTTATGAACCCCTTTACCAATTTAGCGGAAAATAGAATTCATAGAACTCCATAGCAAAATGAGAGGGGGCCCCCTCAAACCCAATGACCAAAAAACTAAAACAGCAGCATAAATTAAAATAATTAAAAGTATATTATATTTTCCGGCCCTAATATTTGGTTTAACCCCCTATAGTAGTCCTGGGGGAAACAGAAAACCCCCAACTACTTTGGTTTTAAAAGGTCCTGGATGTGGATCCTCTGGGGCCATAAAAAGCGGGGTGGTATCACCACGCCAGGGAGCGGAGTTTTAAAAAAGGTCCCCGGTTTTTACCAGACCAAAAGCAAAGCGGGATGGACTTGCGTGGGGGATTACACCAGGTGCATACTCACGTGGGCTTGCTTGCAGAGGGAACCCCGGGGGGGTTTTCGCGGCACAGAAAAACATGAACAGGCTCTTTGTCAGGGACAGGGAGAAGGGAAAGGGCAGGGGGGGGCCCAAAGGTTTTTTTTTTAGTCGGGGGGCAGGAAAAAGGTCAGGACGGCCCGGGAATGGTTCCCTGGTTTAAGGGACGACCCCAAAAAGGGATGGTACACAGTAGACAAACCAAAATTTCACGGGAACGCTTTTCTTCGAAACACAGGGCACTATGATTTGGAAAGGGGAAGGAAGAGGCAGGGCTTAAATGGGCCAGGGGCCCCGGGAGCCCAAACGCGGGGGAAAAGGGAGGGGTGTGGTAGGTTAGCAAATGTCAGAGCTGCGGGGGGGCCCCCCCCAGCCCGGTACCGGGCTGCGGCCCCGGCCGCACTGGGGTTGCTCCGGGGGGTGCGGGTGTGCCTGCTACCCGACAGGGGGTGCAGGGGGCACCCGTAACACTTGGTCCCTACAAAAAGGAATAATGTTTATGAACCGGGTTTGGCCCAAAACCCCTCTGGGCCCCATACCCGCGCTATGCTTAGTTACGCCCTTTTCCATTCAATCATTAGGTGACGCTGCAGCCATACACAGTCCATAGCGGTCAATTGGTTTTTTTTAGTAAGAGGATGCGGGAGACTGGAAAAGGTCAGGTGAAAAACTAAATGGGGGGGTGCTAACCAAGATCAAAAATGGCCATGACGTGGTTTTACAACTTTTTTTTTCTTTTTCTAGTTTTTGTCTTCCACGGCGGACTGACAAATTTTTTTTTATTTTTTGGAACCCCCTTTAAGCATATTTAGCATATTTTATTTATTAATACAACAAAAAACTGCATGTAGGTAAAAATAAACAATCATATAGACAATCTAGGGTATGTTCACACGCCGTAAATTTCGGGGGGCGCATTTTGGGCGTTTTTTCCCCCTCAATATGCCCCAATTGGTGCGCAATTACGGTAATTCAAACCCCCCTAGAAATTAAAAATTACGCTTGTCTCCCTGGGCTACAAAACGAATATTGTCGCGGGGGAGGTAGTGCAGTACTTCTTTAGACCTTATTTGCCGTGACTGAAAGGAATGGGGCCAGCCGGGTGCTTGGAAGTACACGCTGAACAGCACGTACTTCCAAAACACTTGCCGTAATGCGGCACGTAGGGTAGGCACCCCAATACGCCGTGTGAAACATCATTTTTGCTTACTACAAATAATTGGACACAAAGTTAGACATTATACATTACCATCTTTCTGGTTGGAATCTATGAGGTTCACTTTAATAATCTTTACAAAAGACCCTTTTTCAAATGCTCGAAATAAAAAGGAATATTAAAAGTATAATCCGCTTGTTGTGTTAAAAACTGCATATGTATTTTACAACTCCTCTGCTTCTATTAAATGACATTAAACATAATCCTTTAGGGATCATTGGAAACTCGACATACTTGTCACCTATTTTCGACTTTCTTGATGATAAGAATTGCTTCTAGCTGAGGCTAAATTGCAGTCTTCCCAACACCCCCTTTGTTTACTAATGTTCTACTTTTTTTTTTCCTTTCCCAATATTTTCTTGTTCTTAGTTTAGCATAGATAACCCACAGTTATAAACTTTTGCTATTAACTTTTTTTTTTTCTATAAAAAAAAAATTAAATTTGAGGATAATCCTACCTCCAGAGCTTATTCTGTTCCTGGTCATTGACTGTGACAGTGAAAAGGTGTCATCTCGAACGCAGTGGACGCATGCCAATATCTAAAAGGATTAAAAACAATATTACATTTCTGAAAAAGCTTAATTTTTCAGACTTGTTTAATTCTCAGGTAATATTGCTATTCACCTCTACAAAATCAAGAAAATGTTCTTTCCTGTTATTATAAGGAACAGTGTCAACCAAAATTGATATAAGAAAACTATATATTTTGAATATACAGCTGCCTTATGTTGCATACTAATTTGATCGAAAAGCTTCTGCCTTCTCGGCAGACACTGTACACTGTTGTATAGAAGGTATTTTAGTACATTTTTCCATGCCCCTGGATGGCTTACAGTATTATTGCTGGGCAGTAAAGCAGCTGTCCTGCTTTATGTTGTGTATTCAGCGCTTTAGGGTACTCATCCACAACAAGCCTTGTTACAATTGTCTAGCCCTATCGATTCTCCTATATTTTATTGGTTGCATGTTACTTCAGGTGAAAAATTTTGACCATCTGTACAATTTCTACTGTTAGTTGGATTATATCGCTGTTACTGAGCTCAATGGTTAATATAGTTAACAAAAATATATGTTGGGTTGCAAAAGTATTCACACCCCTTGAACAGCCACAAACTTAAATGTAGTTTTATTTGTGATACTTATGTGATAGAGAAACAAAAGTAGCAAGAATTTGTGACGTGTAAACGAAAAATGTACATACTTTTCCACAAAATTATTGCAAATTAAAAAAACTGAAAAGCCCTGGTATATTTATGTAATGCAGCCCCCTGTGTCATACGTGTAGCGAACCCACCGGTAATTCTAACTGCTACAGTCTGTTGGGAAATGTCTCTACCTGGCTCTTTTTTTTCCTATTGCACATCTAGAGGTTGGAATTTTTGCCCATTTTTGTCTGCAAAATAGCTCTAGTTCAGTCAGATTGGTTGGCGAACATTTGTGAACATCAATTTTCAAGTCCTGTCACAGATTCTCAATGGGATTTAGGTTCGTGGGCTTTGGGTACTGGCCATGTTTTTAAAACACATGAAATGGCTTTGACCATTAAATCATTTCCACTGATTAGCTTTTGCTGTATGTTTAGGGTCATTGTCCTGCTGGAAGGTGAACCTACGCCCAAGTCTCAAGTGTTTTGCAGCCTTTAACAGGTTTTCCTCCAGGATTGCCCTGTATTTAGCTCCACCAATCTTCCCATCATCTCTGACCAGCTTCCCAGTCCCTGCTGAAGCAAAGCATCCTCACAGTATGATGCTGCCATCTCCATGGTTCATTGTGGGAATGGTGTGTGCATGGTGATGTGCAGTGTTTTTTTGGCAAAAAAGTTCAATTTTCGTTTCATCTGACCAGAGCCCCTTCTGCTACTTGCTTGCTGAGTCCCCTACATAGCTTTTTGCAAACTGTAAATGAGGCTTCTTATGGCTTGCTTTCAAAAGGGGCTTTCTTCTTGTCACTCTTCTATAAAGTCCAGATCTGTGGAGTTACAACGCTCACGTACCTGTTGGTCCTGTGGACAGATTCTCCCCCCTGAGCTCGCGAGGCGATCTTCTCTGCAGATGCTCCGGTGGACCGTGGACATCTGGCTGCGTCTCTAATTAGTGCTTTTCTTGTGTTGGCTGTCAGCTTAAGTGGATGGCCATGTCTGTCCCATACTCCTCCCATTTAGGGATGATTGATTGAACAGTAGTCCGTGAGATATTCAGACATTGGGTCTTTTTGTTTTTTTAAACTTAACCCTGCTATACACTTTGCCACAACTTTATCCGTGAGCTATATGGTGTATTCCATGGCCTTCATGATGCTGTTTGTTCATTTAATTTCTCTATGAAAACCTCTGTATTCTTAGCAAACAGCTTTCTGTTATATGAGGAATTAAAGTACATGCAAATGTACTCTATTTTACTAAATTAGGTGAATTACTCTGGGCGTTGATCTTCTGACTGGGCTGCGCTTATTTAGGGGTAGCAAAGTACAGGAGAATGAATACATATGCCGCCAACCACTTTTTGCAATTTTTTAATTTGCAAACATTTGGAAAAGCAATAAAATACATTTAAAGGGGTTTTCTTGCTATAAAGATCATATCTGCAATGATAGGGACAGTAAAAATAAGAACTGTTGCAATTGCAATGGGTTTTCATTACCTAAATCACAGTATAGCCAATATGAGCTACTTTGTGTGACTAAAGCTATTTCTGAAGCAAGTTGTCGGGTCGTGCCCCCTTTTCTGTGATTGGCTGCCTGATATTTCATTAAAACCTGCTGAGTGGGATTATGCACATGGAACAGGACACGCACCCACTGTGCTGTGATTGGCTGCATGCACTCTGTGATTACTCCCTTCTGAGCTGTGAAAAAAGTGAAACTAGTTGCCTCAGCTTTCTATGCTAACTGTGTCTGTATAATAAACACTGCCTGAACTCCTCTATGCTCATCTCCCAACTCTAAGGTGAAAGATCTAGGCAATTTTCTGTAAGTGCTAAATTTCAATCTCTCCCCCCATATAACCACAGATTTATACAGTCTGTACCCCATCACCTTATATAAACAGCCTTTACTGTTGAATTCCTTCACCCATATAACACAGCATTATATTCTGCTCCCTCTCTACTCCCTGCCTGATAACAGAAGGGGAGCAGAGTGCATTTCTCATATTTGTTTCTTCAGTTCAGGCTGTATGTATAACTGCTTACACCAATACAGGTGTTCTGGTTACAAGTAGCTTGTGCAGCCTGGGTGGGAGCTAACATCTCTGCAGACATGATAACCATTGCAGGATGTCTACCGAGCTGTGACATCCTCTCTCTTCCACTGCTCACACAGAATGATGATGTCACCAATCTAAGTGAGGGAAGATCCGCCTATGGGAGGAGAGCACGCCCCTGGTTTTAATGCTGTAAGAGAGATCAACAGCTCAAGTCTGCGAAAGCTTGTGATGAGAAAACCCCTTTAAGTCTGTCGCTGTAACTTTTACAAATGAGGAACTGTTTAAGGGGTAGAAATACTTTTGCAACTAACTGTATTTACAACTTTATTAAAGTACAAACTTTTTTTCTTATTGCACAAGGAAACTAAAATAATTAAGTGTTTGTGAACGTGTCATGGTTATCATTCAAAAGCACTTTTAAGAGCTTCTATAACAGTAGAAAAAGGTTTCTGTTGTTTACATGTGAAAAAAATGGACTTTATATATTTTTGCCTTTCAGACACCGCAAAGGACTTCACATCTTCCCCTTTTCCTTTCTTCCTCAGTGAGCAGGAAACTAGTAACATGCTTAAAACGTACTAGCTTTGTGGCTCTCTGTTCAACAGCGAATTCTGTCCCCTTTTCTGTCTCTGCATCAGCTATGACAGGGAAGGGGGCTGGCTTAGCTACACAGCCAGCCCCTCCAAGCATGTCACAAAGGACAGGGAGCAAGCTTTCTGTTGTGTAGCAACTACTTACAACAACGGTTATAACTACTGCTAAAAAAGACGTGGGTATATTGGTGGACACCATCTTAAATTTATTGACCAATGGCAAGCATCTGCACGCAAAATAAATAAAATTGTGGGTTGCATCAAAGGAGGCATAGATACTTGTGCCAAAAACATGGTTTTACCTTAATACAATCACTGGTGAAGCCACATTTAAAATATTTATATAGTTTTGGGCATCAAGTATGGGGACAAAATTAGTTAGTCCCCATGCTTGGCAGTACCAAGATAGGCTACCAAATTTGGTGTCATTCACCTTGTGGGGCTTAGGGGCGATTTACTTACCATTTAAAATTAAAAATATGTGATCTCTCCTGTGATCTTTTTACTCCCAGTGGCTAATCGGCGCTAACACCCAGCCGTTACAGCGCGAACGGGCAGCGTCGCCTGCCCGCGCTGTTTAACCCGTCAGACACCGCGGCAAAGATGGTCGCGGTTAGTGTTGAGCGATTTTTATCGACAAAGTTGAAATCGGCAAGGTTTTTATGGTGATCGAAATTTTCAGATCATGCGATAATAAAGGTTTAAAATTGTGCATCATCTATTACGATGCGCATTTTCGGCGCTTCCTGTAATTTTGGCGGCCAGCAAATCAGATTACAGAATAGAGCAGGGACGTGCGCTCTGCCTGTGGCCAAACAGCTCAGCGAAATTAGTCTATTTCTGCACAGAGAGAATAAAAAAAAAAAATTATACAAAACCTTACATGTTAAGCTGGTGATCCTTCCAATTTAGTTAGGCGTAGAGATTTGAAGATTGTTTTAATGTAGTTAGTAAGAGAATTTTAAGCAGCATCTATCGTCTGATTAAAAGTCGCGGGGGGGGGGGGGGGGGGGGGGGGCGCGGGCGAACACAGACAAGACTCTATCTATATGGGCAGCCTGAACTTTATATTGGATAACACATTCTATTGTCTAGTAACTGCAGGTCTCTTGTTAGGTGCAAAACTTCCACTTTTATTATCAGTATTTACATTTCAGATAGGTGTTTTCATTTTCAATTTTAACCATTCCACCTGTGTTGATAATATCGATCCTTGCAGTTAAATTGACAATCAGCAATCTTGTGTAGTCTGCACAGGGATGTTTGTTTGCCAAAAATTCACTCGTATAGTATCATACGAAACATAACAGATACGTGTATTGTTTTTTTGACTTTTGCGCACCCAGCTGTTTGTTCATGACGCAGCATCCCACATAATCTTAAAACAGCAATTCTATATTCCACAGGTGAATTGAAACGGTTGCTCAAAAAAAAACCCATACCGTGTATTTATAGGTAAAACATAATCAGATACGTGTTTTTTAATTTTGCGCACCCATCCTTTGTTCATTGACGCAGCTTCCACGTATTAAATCTTAAAACAGCAATTCTATAGTCACTCAGGTGAATTGAAAGGTGCAAAAAAATTACCGTTGTTAATTATACGAAATAGACATAACAGATACGTGTTTTTTTCTTGCGCACCCAGCTTTGTTATTGACGCAGCCTGTCCCACGTAAATCTTAAAACAGCAAGAGTGTTATATGTCACCATCTAGGTGAATTGGAAAGGTGCAAAAAATTCCGTTGTATTATACGAAAAAAATTAACAGATACGTGGTTTTTGACTTTTGGGCACCCAAGCTTTGTTCATTGGACGCTGCATCCACGTAAATCTTTTAAAACTGCGCAATTCTTATAGTCACCACAGGTGAATTGAAAGGTGCAAAAATTACCGTGTTGTATAGGAAAAAATAACAGATATGTGTTTTTGTACTTTTGCGCACCAGCTTCTGGTCATTGACGCAGCATCAACGTAATCTATAAGAAACATGCAATTCTATAGGCAACAGAGTGAATGAAGGTGCAAAAAAATACGTTTGTATTATACGGTAAAACATACTCTGATACGTGTTTTTTGACTTTTGCGCACCCAGCTTTGTTCATTGACGATCAGCATCACATTAGTATCTTTAAAACAGCAATTTCTATAGTCACCACAGGTGAATTGAAAGGTGCTCAAAAAATACCGTGTATTATACAAAACATAAAAACAGATACGTGTTTTTTGCCTTTTGCCCAGTCCAGATTTGTTCGTAGGGCACACTCTTTGCAGTTAAATTGAATCCAGCCAATTTTGTATTTGGATTAGTGGATTTGAGAATAGCTGTGATTTGCCGTCTTTTAAATAGAGAATTTCTTTCAAAACTATTCCATACCTTCTCAATTTTTATATTTTTGAACATTGGAGCGAAAATGGCAGGTGGTAAGCGAGCAAAGAGGGGGTTGCACTTGGAGGAGAGAAGGTACGAGTGAAGGTGCTCCTTCCAGGGCTGGCGGACTTTCACAGTCACATCGCCAGCGGATCGTCTGTTGCAGGACCGTCACGGCCTGTCTATCCGGGTCCGGGCCCTGTGAATCTTAGTAACGAAATCCATCGTGCGCCAATTTGTCCCTGTTCAGTGGTGAATGTTGTCAACCTTCATCTAGAAGTCTTACTCTCCTCGTCCTCCAGTTCACGGCCACAAATGTCGTCATCAGGCATCATCAGCATCCGTCCAAACATGAAGCAAGCAAGCCAAATTGTCAATGTTGTACCACAACGTGTGGATAATCCATTGTCTGAAGACTTCTTTGATGACAAAATGCGGTGGGATTCAGATAGGCATGTTAAAGAGAGATCAAGAGGGATGATTTTAGTCTGCTCTGAGCCCACCCTGTTAATGGATTGCATACAGAGGAGGTGAAGGAAAAAAAAGCGGGGTCCAATCGGCCAAAAATCCGGGCGGTGCGCATCGCCCTTGCCAGTGCCCTACTTGCTTGTAGCCAGCAGCTTCTTGATGCAAGAAGAGTTCAGGACGACCAAAAGTCACCTGTTGTTGATGGATGATGATGATGACGACATTGCGGATACCATCCTGGTCTTTTCCGCAGAATTTGTTGCGAGCGCTTCATCAGGTGGAGAGGAGGAAGACGATGGGTCGGTAGTGTCAATACGGGTCCCGCCACCAAAAAAGGGAGAGGGCTGGGGTCGCAGATGACCGCATGATGATTTGTTTCTTGCAGCCACGGTAGCGCTAAACACCCGCTCCTCGCTTTATTCGCCGTCCAAAAAGGTCCAGGACCTCTCAAGCCTGGGCCTCCTTTGAGCAAGCTCTGATTCCCCAGCGATGTCATATGCCGCCTTTGCCGTTGTAAACGCATAGTAGAGGCAAGAACCTTAAGTGGTTAACCACCACCTACATGGTTCTAGTCACTTGCAGTGAATGCATGGAGTTGAAATGGAGGGAACACTTGGCAAAAAAAGGCCAGACTGGACACCGGGCTCCAACCACTGTCACCACCTCTGTCTCGGCCTCCTCTCCTCCGCCACCACCAAGCGTTCCTCAGCTGCCATGTCTCTCAGAGTCTTGATCAGGGACAGCCTCCGCTTCAGCCTCCCACCGTCGCACCGAGTACCACCAGACACAGAGGACCCATCTACCCCGTTCTCCTTCCGCTAGTTTGACGACCTGCATGCCGTTATTACAGCGGGCCAGGTCTTAGCAGCCAGAATTCTGTCTTCCAGGGTTTGGGGGCGAAGTGAAGAAACAACTTTAACCCCAAACCATCCCAAAGCAAAAGCCTGAAATGTCGGATTGCCAGGCTTTGGCCTTGGGAAATGTTGCCTTTCCGTCTGGTGGACACAGATGGGTTCCACACGTCTCAAGGCCCTCGCCTGCCCCAATACCAGATGCCGAGCAGCATTTCTTTGCCAGAAAAGCCGTCCCTTGCCATGCCAGCCACGTGTCATCTAAAATTTCAAGCGCGTTGTCTTGGCATCTGTGTCGGAAAAGTCCTCTCACACCGACACATGGGATAGTAAGCACGGCCATGCCGCTATATCTCTGTGAATGCTCACTGGGTGAGCTGGGTGGATGGTTCTGGGTGTGTCGGTGGCTCTCAGGGCTCGTGGTCGCCGCTCTTCAAACGCAGGGATGGTGCAGGGCTCTTTCCCCAGGTCCTCGGAGGTGGCATCACGTGCCCAGGACACCAGGCCGTGTTGAAATTTATCTGCTTGGGGACGTCTAACACAGGTCAGGAGCTGTGGAAGGCTCTCCGCAACGATGAGACGCCGGAGCGCTGGGCTAGGTGACAAGAACCTTTTGCCAGCAATGGTGTGTGAGATATCGGGCGATATCTGCTGGCGCCTTAGTATCGGTAGGCTGGAGCAATTCCCTTGCCTGGACACATGTCATTGGAACCTTGTCGTTACCAGAAATTTCTAAAGAGCTACCCGGGTCTGGACTGCCTGATGAAGAAGGCTCGATCGGTCTGAGTTCGCACTTCCCGCGTTCGCACCTCCTGCTTCGTTTTTTCTGCCGGGCTGCGTTTGCTGCGTCTGCTCGGCCTCCCCGTCAAGTTCTCATTGTTGGACGTGGCAACACGCGAATTCCACCCTCACATGCCCAGCGATTGTGGCAGCAGGCATGCCATTACGCAGTAGTACGAAGAGTGACTCTTGGCCTGACAAGCAGCTGGGTGCGGACCTCGGGGTGTTGAAAGCAACCACGACGTGGAGGCAGGTTTGAAAGAAGCTCTGCACATCCTTGCCAGTTTATGAAAGTAAGAAGCCACCAAATGGTCAGTGAGGGGTCGTGCCCTTGTCAAGATGAGCATTGTGGTGATCTTAGTTCTGGAACGATCGTTGGACACTCTGATACATCAGGTCCCACAGCGATGGAGTAGGAGAGGACACAGCTGCAGGACACGGGCCTTTCTCTCGTCAAATCCACAAGGCCCGACAGTTTCTCAATTGTTTCGGTCCTTCATTAGGCTCAGTGGTCGGGTCCTGAGCTAGTGCAAGGCGGCACTCAGTCTTCAGGGTGGCATCATCTGAGGGCAAATCAGGGCTGTGTTGAAGCTGTGCGGAGGATGCGGAGGAGGTGCGTGGAGGAGGTATTCCTAGGACACCGATTGTTGTCCTTGACCTCTTGGAAAGAGGTTGGGCGTGATTTGAGGCAGATGAGGAAGATGATTTGCTAGTTGCCCCTCAACCTGAGGCTTGGGAATCAAGGCGTCGTCTCTCACATGTTGAGTGCTTGATGCTCCATTTCCTCCATACATGTTCCTCGCATTAAGGCCATTCAAATGAACTCATCAGTTAATGGGTGGCCACCCTCTGGATCCCGGGCGGTACAAACAAAACTCAGACGTGTTCTCCTTCCATCCACCCATATAGAAGAGAAACTCTGCAGGAAAATGGTAGACCTCTGCTGATTGATTCATCTGGAGAAATTCTGTTGCGTCTGCTTCCGTTCTTCAAATGTACGGTGGTAACAAACGCCAGCGTCCGTGACGCAGTAGAGTGCCAAGTAGCCGTAGCGGCAGCAGCGGCCGCTGCAGGCTAGGGTGGAGAGCCTAATGGTGTGACCTCTGGCAATCTTTTTTTTTCACCTCACCAGAACGCATGCATTGCAGGCAAGATACAACACCCAGAGACCAGCTTAAAGTCATGGTGCACGGTCTATCTGCTTCCGTCAACCGACCGATAGTTTTTGTATGTGTTCGGGACCCAATAGATTTGGGTATCCAAAAATGGAAATCGATTGGCCCGAGCTGGCTCGCCACGCCATAGGAGGTTGTTGTCCTGCCCAAGCAGCAGCGTCATATCTGAGCGGACCTTCAGCACAGCGGAGGAGTCATTAAGACAGATAACGCAGCGGCTTTACACAGATAATGTTTGGATCGTTTGACTTTCATCAAGATGATCAGGCTTGGATCTCTGGTGTTGTTGTTGCCCAAAATGCCGGGGTCAGCGATTAGTTGCTGGTCTACTTCACATTTCTATCATCCAGAGTGAAATGGTCCTCTTGAAAAACTTATTTTGTAAAATGATATTAACTACTGCAATTTTTATTCTAATTCCAACAGTCTCCATATTTGTGGTTTTGCTGTGAGGAGACCTAAAAAGACCACCCACCAAGGTGTATGACAAAAACCAGTTCCATTTACTCACTTCATCTTTAGAATTTTCGCATTTGTCAAATGGCTTTTGGGGTCCCATGTTGCCTCACTATTTTTAACCAGTGGCTGATGAACGTCATATTTTATAAATTTTTTGGGGTCAGGTTGCTGTCGAGGATACTGCAATAGATTCTTGGTACTTAGGAACAGAAATGTGGTTCTAAGGGGCGATTTCTTTCCACATTTTTATACAGTGCTGTGAGAAGTCATTTTTATGTGTGTTTTTTGGGTCATGCTGCTTTGAAATGCAAGCAATACTCAGGTCCTATTCTAAAAAATTTAGGTTCTAATAGGACATTTGTTCTTCACATTGTCAAAAGTGGCTCATGGGTCATGTTTTGATTTTTGGGGGGCATTTTGCTGTTGACATGCAGTATACTACAGGGTCCTATTCTAAAAAAATGTTTGTTTTCTAACAGACATTTGTTCCTTCAACAATTGTCAAAGTGGGCTCAAGCGTCATTGTCTTTGAATTTTTGGAGGCATTTTGCTGTGCATGCAGCTATACTACAGGTCCTATTCTAAAAAATGTTGTTTTAACAGTAATTTGTTCTTCACAATGGTCAAGAGTGGATCAAGGGTGATGGTTGCTGTCAGAAACAGGAATAGGTAGGACAATGTTATAATGGACACATATACAAATGACTTGTTTTTGCAAGATTTTAAATTAGCTATCAATCCCTTTATTGAGACAAGATCCCATTTAATACCAATTAAAAAAAGAGAAACAAAGGACATGGTGGGGTTCCATCCGATTTTAAAAATGTGTTTTCTAGAATTAAAGAACTAAAAAATCTGTCCGCAAAAAGAAGATTAGAACCAGCAGATCCCTGTACCCCCTACGAATCACGGATGGAAAATAAAGACATAAGATTTTTAAACACAGAAGAATCGCTGGTTTATAATCTTTCTTTTTGCTGAGTTATGTTGTCTAGCAGGATTACTGGGAACCTGTGAATCCGTGCGTGGATCATTGCTGTTGAATTTCAGCCAGGCAAAGAAGCAGGTGCGTAGAAAGTGATTCACATATTTTGGTAGAAGCAGGTTCATTTGTATACTAATAATAAATTGATGTACAAAATAGCTGTTTAAAGAAATTTGCCTCTGAAATTTGTACAAGGGAGGGTACAGGAGAAAACTTGCCAGATGTAGGTTATTCAGAGGACATGGAGTATGGGAGCACGGACAGACGAACAAAGTACAGAGACCTTTTCCTCCTAGCCACGTTGAGTAAAATGAGAAAGAATGCCAAGAATAAAGGGGCACCTGGGTGTAACAGGAGCGTTAAACTCCACCAGAGTATTTCAAGTGATAGCTCAATTGGTCACACATCGCATACGGGGGGGGCAAGCAGCTGCCAAGGTATTGACTGAGGTACTGAGGAGGTGTGGAGTTCTCACACTTACCGCTCGATCCGCATACTCTGCTTCTGCTCGACAGTTTTCGTTGTGCGGCATCAGGGCATTTTAAACTGCGGTTAATAGATGACGGAGCCTGCCTGGGCTTCACCGCACACACTGTAAAATCCGGCCCTGGGTTCCATGCAGTGCCCAGGGTCAGGTATAGTCCAATATGGTTCAGTTGAAACTAAAAATGGTGGTTGATGAAGACTTCTTTTTCAAGGCTCACTTTTTAAATGTGGGGGTCATGAGGTTTGGGGCTAATGTGTTGGCCCTAGGGGTCAGGTATAGTCAATGTCCAGGAAAAATAAATGATGATTGAAAGACTCATTTTCCGACACTTGTTTAAATATGGGGTCTGCAGGTTTGGGGCTCTTTGCTGTGCCCAGGAAGGTATAGTCAATGTCACAGTGGATGAAACTTAAAAGATGGGGGGGGTGGTTGAAGATTCCGTTTTTTCCGCACTTTGTTAATTCTGGGGGTGATACTTGTTGCATGGTTTGGGGTCATGCTGTGGCCCTGGACAGTTATAGTCTATGTCCAGTGAAACTATTTGGGGTTGAAAGTTCTCCTTTTTCCGGCACTTTTAACTCGGGGGTATATGCGCAGGTTTGCGGGCTTCATGCTGTGGCCCAGGACAGGTATGGTCAATGTCAGTAGTGAAATTAATGGGTTGGTTGAAAAAGACTCCTTTGCGGCACTTTTTAAATGTGGGGGAAATGACAGGTTTTGGGACTCATGCTGTGGCACAGGACAGGTATAGCAATGTCCAGTGAAAACAAAATGGTGGGTTTGAAAGACCCTTTGTCACGGGGACTTTTAAATTCTGGGGGTCATGCAGGTTTGGGCTCATGCTGAGTTCCTGGGGATGGGATATTCAATGTCCAGTCAAGTAAGAGATGTTCAAATCATACTTGCTTTTGAACTTTGTAAATTTGTGGGTGATGCAGGTTTAGGGTCATGCTTGTGGTGATACAAGACAGGGGTTGTGAATGTGTGTGTTTTTATTTCTGTGGCTTTTATAACCTAAGTGTGTTGCCTAAGATGTAGCGGTATCATTTATTTGACTGTTGTGAGATGTTAATTCCAGCTTCTCAGCACTGTTTGGAGTGTAAGAATGAAGGTGTTGTTGCTGCTATCCCAGTAGACTTTAATGGTCATCGTCTCAGTAATCGACTGCTCACTATGCGTAAAATACCTTATCACGATGGTGGGCGAAGCTATCGACTATCGCCCCGATGTTGATGCCAAACGTGTAACGCTATCAACACCTAGTCGCGGGTATCTGAATGAATGACAATCGTCTCATGGTCACGGGCACCGTCGCGGTAGCTTAAAGTTTTTTACAGTAAACAAATAAAGTTTTAAAAGTTCAAATCAACCCCTTTTCCCATTTTACACAAATTAAAAACAATTAAATTAATAAAAAGTTACACATATTTGGGTATCGGTTGTGTCGAAATAAAAAAGTCCAGAATCTATAAAAATATACATAAATTTATCCCGGTGCGCTGAAACACCGTGAGAAGAAAAAAAAATTCCAAACGCCAAAATTGCATTTTTTGGTATTTTATAGTACCTTAAGAAATGGATAAAAGTGATCAAAAAAAAGTTACATGCATTCCAAAACTGGTAAGCGATAAAATGTACACTTCAGCCCGCAAAATAAATGCACCTCACAGACGTCCATATGGTGTTTAGTGATCAAAAAGTTACTGATGTACAAACTGGAGCGATGGCGGTGCAAATTGTTCAAATTTAGAAAAAAATTGTGGAATTTTTTTGCGCTAGTAGGTCCTCTAGTGTACCCAAAAACAATAACGGAACCCTATAGTGTTTAATATTGCCGGTTGCGTTTCAACCTGTAGAATACAGATAAACACATTGTATTGACCGAAGATTGACGCCGTAAAAGCAAAACCCCGCAATCATGGCGAAATACGTTTTTTTTTCACCATTTGTCCACTTGGTATTTTTTTTGGCGGTTTCCAGTATATTCTATAGATAGTGATATCACCATAGAAAGTACATCTTGTCCCAGCAAAATAAAAGCCTTCATGTGTCTACGTAGGTGCAAAAATAAAAAAGTTTTGGCTCTGGGAAGGCGTGGTGGTAAAAACGAACTTGTCAACAAAAAAAAAACGCCGGGTCCTTAAGGGGTTAAAAAAGAAAAAAAAATTCTCTATTTTTAACTTTGCACTGTAGTGCCATTTACTGTGACCTATAATTGTTTTAGTTTATTCACCTATGGACCTGAGAGAGGGTCTGTTGTTTTCAGGCAGAAGTGTACTTTTCATTGATACCATTTAGGGATATATGCAACTTTTTGCTTACTTTCTATTGTGAAATGTCTTTGGGCATGTGAAATTACCAAAACAACAGTTTTGGCGTTTGGATTTTTTCTTCTACAATGTTCAGCGTACAGGTTAAATTATACGATATTTAATCCATTGGACGTGACCAATTATGTATAATTTTTTTTGGTTTTTTTTACTTGCTAGATGGCAAAGTGCTTTAAACATTTAATTTTTCTTTTTTTTTGTTTGTTTCACTTGTACATATAGTCCTCTTAGGTTATTTGACCAGTAGTGGGTGTGATCACTGCATTTTAGAGTTGAAGGGTGTTACCAATGATGGAAGCTCCCAATGTACCTTGGGGGTTTGATCTTTGGGTGGTGGGCTGTGGGTGTTGAGGAGGATGACCGATTTTGGTGGCCTTGTCTTATGTGCGTAGATTTTTTTAAACAAGGGGAATATCGTAGTGTTCCAATATTGATTTTCACCCATATATTTAAATGAGATATGACACCAGATAACTGCACTGTCTCTGATTTTGTTATTATTTTTCGGTTTTTAAATGCTTTATTTTTCATTTTTAACACAGTCTATTAAAGAAGATATGTTCCACTACAGCTTACATTAGGGACATAGATGAGACCTGAACACTTCAAACGACGTGAACATTGGAGTCTGTACTAACCTGCCATGAGACCATGAAAACTTAAGGGTTGGACAGCAGGGATCGGAGCTGGATCCAATCCCTGCTGTTAGCAGCGGGTGTCAACTGTAATTAAGTAAGCTGCTTTATGGTTCTTTACTGGCAATATCAATTAATCTCTATTAAATTAGCTTTATTATAGGAATATATATGTCAGTGTCCTAATAGTGAGAAATATCAAAATGCTAATGGGACCTGGAGTACAAAATCACAGCTAAGGTCACCTTTAAACCAATGGGAGCTAAGATACTCTGCATGGTTCTACAAGCAAGATATCAGATCCTACATGTTAGATCCACCTATTCCTGGAGTTGATCTGCTGGTCTGTGCCTTCCTGACTGCCATTTTCCTGGCTCTGTTACAGGTTTCTGTTGGGATACCTAAGAAAAAAAAAACCAGAAGGGCAACAGCAGAGCCATAGGAAGCAATGGGGCAAATGTAGTCTCTTTCGGACTATGTTTGAACTATACCTTGTTTGCATACACTTTAGGTGCCTGACAAATGTGAGGTGCAAACTCAAATAGGAATTGACTTTATGATATAAAGTCATTGCAAAGTATCAGAATGGAAATGTTTCTAATGTTTCAGGAAAATGTGAAGATAGAACAAAACCCAAGGTGGAAAACACAGCCTTTTTTGCCACTATGAAAGTAAACACTAGAGAGAGTACAAAGACGAGCAACCAAATTTAACAGGGGAATGAGTCATTTTAGTTTTGAGGATGAGGTTAGTAGGAACTTGAAACTTATTTAGTCTTTGAGATAAAAAGACGCGCTGATCGGTGTGGACATGATTAATTTTTATAAATATATAAAATGTATCCCTACAAAAAGTATTGGGGAAAAATTTTTCAAGTGAGCCCCCTCTAATAGACAGGGGACATTCCCCTTGACTAGAGAAAAAAGGATTTCAATCTTCAGTGGAGAAGAGCGTTCTTCACTGTAAGAAACTGTGAATCTGTGTGAATAGTGCCTGAGGTGCTGGTCACATGCGTGGAACTGAGGAGAGAGATTCAAGAAAGGGCTTAGATAACTACCTGAACTAATGAATATGAATGCGTATTGTAGCTATGTAATAATTCTGGGATCATGCTGGTGGAGGCTCTGGGGGCAGAAGACCAGAGATATTGATCTCCACTGGTATAGAGTTAGATGGGTTCTTGCCTTGTGCTTTCAGGATATTAAACTAGTGGTTTGAGGACTGTGCTTAAGTCTTGGGCTCTCTCCTTCACAACCTTTTCCCACCATTTGTTTGATCTTGAGGACCGTGGTCTTCTTTCAACCGTACTATGTAACTATGTAACTTGGGTCAGGAGGAACTCGATATTTAATGGTCCTGGGCATTTAGTAGGATTTATCATGTTACTCTAAAGTGAAAACTGCTGACCAAATTAAAATGTGGCAGCACAAGGTAACTAATGTAATAAATGGACTGTCAAATTAAATGTATGTGGAAAGAAGTATGTGGAATCTCTAGATGATGTAAACATGACTGATTAAGTACAAAAGGACATTTTGCTTCTGAAGGCAATGCAGCATTAAAAGTATTTTCATATACAACAATTTAAGAAATAGCTATTTAAAAAAAAATAAATCAAGGGTTAAAGTGAATCTCTACATTTTAACACCAGGTCATGTTTAGGTGTTTGGAAACTTCTTCATGGTGTAAAAATATTGGATCATTGCAGTGACCACTGTAGGGAGTTTAAAAGCTTAGTTACATTGTACTGTATGTACAACTCTTTCAACATTAGGTTCCATACCAGTAGTGGTAACATCTCTCAAAATAAAATTACTGGTCTCCCTTTGAAATACATGGGAGTGTGACTGTCAAATGATTTAAGTTGCATTGCACCAACATCAGTTACAACGTTGGTGCTATCAGTTGTTGCTGCAACCTTAGTTTGCACTGTGCATTCCCATAGATGCTATGGTAAGTAGCCTTATCTATCTAACGATTGGTTTACATCTGCATCAAAGGATCTATTTGAAGCCTCCATCCTAGAGACGGTGCCAGATCAGTTACATAACAGACACCAATAGGGTCGGTTAGGTTTTTTGTATGGTGTCCATCATTTTAACTGAAAAAATAGCACTGTATGCTGCACTATCTGCGCTACAGATGTGAACCTGTTCTAAGTGGTCTGGTTCACATCTGCATACAGCTGTCAAGCAATAGACCATAAATCTATGTAGTATATCACAGACTTGCACCTATTAATCTATATACTGTATAGTACAGAGTGGGGACCTAATTCAATATCTACTGTATGTATAATGAATGGTAGAAGCCGGGTATATGTGGATACTCTGGGCCACCATGAGTGAAGATGTAGATTAAGACCACACCAGGGCGCAGAGTCTAAAACACTCCCGGGCTTCACTGGAGCCTGCCTCAAGACAGGACGCATTGACGCGAGATGGTGCAGGTGGTGCCAGTGGCTGCGGCATCTAAATCAATGAGAAACAGTGCACCGTTCCTCACTTCGTTCGGGAGCCCCCGTGGCACAATCGCGGGGCCCAGATTGCCTAACATGGCAGCTGAAAGCCTTGTGAAGGCTTCCATCACCACCATGTTTTCTGTTTTACTACTTACTGCCCCAGGCAGGGTTTTTTTTTTTTTTACTTCTCCAGCCTTGGGAATTTCAGGCAGCTTATTTGAGGATAGGTAGGTTGAAAGTAATTCTAAAATGCTTAAAATTGTTAAAGTTAATATTATTATTAATTGTAGAGCGCTGTTAATTCCAGGGCGCTGTACAAGCCAAGGGGTTCAGGTACATCATATAATACAAGTATAATGTAAGACAAATACGACAATAAGTGACATACTGATACTGAAGGAGACAACCTTGCCAGCGAGAGTTTACAATCTACAATCGTTTTCACTTGATATCAAATCCCAGAAACACATAAAGTATACACAAGTAAGTTTTACATCTGTAGTTGGGGGAAAGAAACATAGGTGGTGTTGGATTTCAGTATGCCCTTTTCTTTGTTGACGAAGGAGATAAGCAATGTAGGGTCTGGCTGTGGCATTTCCAATCTCCATATTGAAATAAACATGTATATTCAAATCATGCATGTTGCAAAAAATACAGTAGCTGTTGGCTAACACATATCTCATGCATGATTGGCTGTAATGGTGTCTGGTCAAATCAGATATAATTTTTATATTATATTTTTCATGTTATATTATTACTATATTATATTATTGTATTATATGTTTGAAGGTTTTCTAAGAGATGCTATCCTAGAGTATCTCACTGAAAATAAATGTATAATGCCGTTCCAGCATGGGTTTATGAAGGATCGGTCCTGTCAGACTAATCTCCTCAGCTTCTATGAGGAGGTTAGTTCCAGACTGGATCGGGGTGAGGCACTGGATGTCATATTTTGGGATTTTTCTAAAGCATTTGATACTGTTCCACATAAAAGGTTGGTAAGTAAAATGAGAATGCTTGGACTGGGGGAAAATGTGTGCAAGTGGGTAAGCAACTGGCTCACTGATCGAAAACAAAGGGTGGTAATTAACGGTGCATACTCAAACTAGATCCCTGTTACTAGTGGGGTACCACAGGGCTCAGTATTGGGCCCTATCCTCTTTAATATTTTCATAAATGATCTTACACAGGGATTGCACAGTAGAATATCGACTTTGCAGATGATACTAAGCTCTGTAAAGGAATCCACACAATGGAGGATAATGTGTTATTACAAAGGGATCTGGATAGGTTGGAGGCCTGGGCAGAGAAGGGGCAGATGAGGTTTAACAATGATAAATGCAAAGTTAATCACTTTGGGGAGGAAAAAATCCATTTCTTTGATTACATGTTAAAGGGAAAAAAAACACTGGTAAAAGTGAATGGAGAAGGACTTGGGAATCCTAGCGGACAGTAAACTTAAACTGTAGCAGCCAGGTCAGGCAGCAGCTGCCAAGGCTAATAGGTTCATGGGGTGTATTAAAAGGGGCATAGATGCACATGATGGGAACATTATTCTCCCACTATGCAAGTCACTGGCTAGACCACACATGGAATATTGTGTACAGTTTTGGGCACCAGTGAAACAGGAAAAGACATTGAAAGAGCTGAACAGGTACAAAGGCGGGCAACAAAAATAATTAAAGGCCTGGGTGGACTGCATATCCAGAAAAGTTTTAGCAAGGTTAGGGTTATTTAGTTTAGAGAAAAGATGGCTTCAGGGGGACATAATAGAATATGTTTAAATATATTAAGGGGCCAATATAGAGATCTCGCTAAAGATTTATTTATACCCAGGACTGTATCTAGAAACAAGGGGGCATCCTCTACTCTTGAGGAAAGGGAAAGTTTCTACATAAACATGAAAAGAGATTATTTACTGTTAGAGCCGGTGGGGACTGTGGAACTCTCTGCCCGAGGAAATTGTCATGGTGGGATTCACTAACAGAGTTTTAAGAGGGGCTTTGGGTGCATTTTCTGGAGAGTGATGGCGTAACAGGTTATAGTGACTAGGATTCCGAAGAAGGGGCTGGATACATTTCTAGATGTAATATGACAGGTTATGGTGACTAGGATTCTGGAGGGGAGTCGTTGATCCAGGGATTTTTTCCGATTGCCAGATTGGAGTCGGGAAGGAATTTTTTTCCTAACATGAGGTCAATTGGCTTCTGCCTCATGGGGGTTTTTGCTTTCCTCTGGATCGACACTTTAACACTGGATCGACACTCTAACACTTTAGCAACACTTTAATAAATGGGCTGAACTGGATGGACGTATGTCTTTTTTCGGCCTGACAAACTATGTAACTATGTAATGTATGTATACACAGTCGAGTCACATTATTATGACCACCAGCCGATATCCTGAGTAACTGCCGTGTGCAGCACGGAGAGCAACTAGATGGGCTGGTAGGTTCTCATAGGTATCTGGAGCCATGCTAACTACAGTGCATCCCATGGCTGCTGGATGCTGCATAGAGTGAACCTGACGCTCAAGGTGGTCCCACAGAATCTGGTTCAAGTCTGGGGAATTAGGAGGCCATGGTAGTACTTGTAAGTCTTGGCCATACTCTTTCAACCAAAGTCGGACATTTCTACTTTTATTAGAATCCGCCCTGGGGAAGACAATCAGCATGTACGGGTGTATGTGATTTTCAAGAATGGATTAATTCCCAAATCGGTTGAGAGTGCCTGACACTTGGATGAGTGGGCTTACAGAATGCCAGGAGAACATTTTCCACACAGTAATGCCACCACCACAAGCTTGCGTTCTTTCAGCAATGGTTGTAGGGTGTTTGTTCTCTGATTTTTCTCATCTCACACATGACTAATAGCCCCTGGTTCATTTTGGTGTTCAACTGCTCTATTGTACAGTTAGGTATGATACTGCACTCCAAGTGGCTGCCTGGGTGCTACATGGGGGGATAACCAATCCGTCAGTACAGTATCCACAACACACTGTTAGAATGCTGGTTGTGGGAGAGCGACCTTAGGCAGTTGCATGGGTCTGCCACTAGGTGGAGTACAGCAGGTCAACTGCTAGGGACGTGTGCCGAGGGCCTGGTCTTGGTGGGGGAAGCCAGTAGTTGTCTGTCAGGAACACTAGGTTGCTGACTTTTGTATGTAGTATGGCTGATACCCAGCCATTATAGGCTGGCTTTTCCCAGAATGGCTGTATTGTGGGTGGGAGGCCGTTTCCATGTTCCAGGCCTGTATAAAGTCTTAGGACAGCCGGAACCAGTGGAGACTGGTATGAGAAACGGGTTAGTGGTCCTGGTTATTAGACTCGGACTACAGTTAAAGAGGGTACTCTATGTTAGTTAGTGGCCAGACGGTCAGGGTTTAATTTGTAGGTTTGTTTCCTGCTGTGCTGTTAACCTGTGCCTGAATAAAAATGGCTGAGGCCAGTTGGACCAAACCCTGATGCCCATCTGACATATGTGCCATAACTGTCTCACAAAGGACTTTGATATGCGAGCTAAAGACCCTTAGGACGGTCCAGGATGGCATCCAAACATGAATGAAGCGTCACATTGTGAAACTGCAAAGAGGATTTTTTTTTTATAACTTTTTGTGACGTTTCTCAAAACTGACAAATAAGTAGCAGACATTTCAAAAGCATACATTTTACATCCAGATTAAAAGAATGTTTAAGGCTCTTTTTTGAGCTTTCTTCAATAAGTATTTAGTAGTGTGGGAAAGTTCTGTCCAGAATCAGGGAGCATGGCTCTAGAGTAAGGGGAGAAGTCAGATACTTATTGAAGTAGACTCAAAATATAGTAAAAAACGTTCTAATTGTAAGATTTATGTTTTTGAAATGCCTGCTACTTGTCATTTTGGAAACGTTCTAACGGTGTGCTGTGAATTACTTTCTACTGTTCCATTGTAGAGTGCCACGTCATGCACCTTCTAAATCAAAGTTTAGTGCCCGTGGCACTTTGTAATGCGCCGGAGATCGGAGGGCGCGCTGGAGGCATGTTACACTACAACCGTACGAAGCTACACATTTATAGCTTTACTACGGCGAATCCAGGCGCATTACTGCTGGGACAGGTAGACCACTTTAAAAGTGGTTTACCTGAGCCTGATTTGACGCTTAGTAGCTAGAAAGGGCGACCTGCAGTAGAACAGGTTCATAGATTCAGGAGCATTCTACGCTACAAAAGCGCACGAAATAAATGCCTCCTGGGTGCCAAAAATCGTACATGTCACCAATAGGGCAGCATGTCCAAAAAGAGCCGCCTCCACACTAGTTTTAAGGCGCATTAAGTCAGTGTAAAGTGTGCCTGAATTAACGAACCTGTCAAAAATCTGGCATCTGGTCTACCTTGCATTGTAAAATTGATGTGCCTATCTTGGTGCATTGCATAATTTAGGTGCATAGCATATCATTGCTAGCTTATTTAATACTCCTACTTTAGGTGCATTCAAATGTGTCATGCCTTACGTATAATGTGCCTAGTTTGGGTATATTAAAGTTCACTTATATAGAGAATAGGGCGTCAACAGTTTTATTGCAAAATACATCAAAACAATGGCGCATTCGTATTGGGACATGTCGCCCATTGGGCAGATTACAGATAGAGTATGCAAATTAGATCTGTGGCCTGTTACCAGCCAAGTATTTGTGAGTCCAATACCAGTAGATAGTTTTAACTGGGTTGCAAGGTTCCTACTACAGTGGGGAAAAAAAAGGATTTAGTCGGCCACCAATTGTGCAAGTTCTCCCACTTAAAAAGATGAGAGAGGCCCGTAATTGACATCATAGGTAGACCTCAAGTATGAGAGATAAAATGAGATAAGAAATCCAGAAAATCACATTGTCTGATTTGGAAAGAATTTATTTGCAAACTGTGGTGGAAAATAAGTATTTGGTCGCCTACAAACAAGCAAGATTTCTGGCTCTCACAGACCTGTAACTTCTTTAAGAGGATCCTCTGTCCTCCACTCATTACCTGTAGTAATGGCACCTGTTTGAACTTGTTATCAGTATACAAGACACCTGTCCACAACCTCAAACAGTCACACTCCAAACTCCACTATGGTGAAGACCAAAGAGCTGTCAAAGGACACCAGAAACAAAATTGTAGCCCTGCACCATTCTGGGAAGACTGAAACTGCAATAGGCAAGCAGCTTGGTGTGAAGAACTCAACTGTGGGAGCAATAATTTGAAAATGGAAGACATACAAGACCACCGATAATCTCCCTTGATCTGGGGCTCCACACAAGATCTCCCCCCATGAGGTCAAAATGATCACAAGAACGGTGAGCAAAAATCCCAGAACCACACGGGGGGACCTAGTGAATGACGTTCAGAGAGCTAGGACCAATGTAACAAAGACTACCATCAGTAACACACTGCGCCGCCAGGGACTCGGATCCTGCAGTGTCAGATGTGTCCCCCTGCTTAAGCCAGGACATGTCCGGGCCCATCTGAAGTTTGCTAGAGAGAATTTGGATGATCCAGAAGAGTATTAGGAGAATGTCATATGGTCAGATGAAACTAAAGTAGAACTGTTTGGTAGAAACACAACTCGGCGTTTTTGGAGGAGAGAGAATGTTGAGTTGCATCCAAAGAACACCATACCTACTGTGAAGCATGGGGGTGGCAACATCATGCTTTGGGGCAGTTTCTTTGCAAAGGGACCAGGTCGACTGATCCATGTACATGAAAGAATTAATGAGGCAATGTATCGTGAGATTTTGAGTGCAAACCTCCTTCCATCAGTAAGGGCATTGAAGATGCTGGGTCTTTCAGCATGACAATGATCCCAAGCACACCATCAGGGCAATTAAGGAGTGGCTTCATAAAGAGCATTTCAAGGTCCTGGAGTGGCTCAGAGGTCCTAAGAGTGGCCCAGAGACAGCCCCAAAACATCACTACTCTAGATGAGATCTGCGTGGAGGAAGGAGACAACATACCAGCAACAGTTTGTGCCAACCTTGTGAAGACTTACAGAAAATGTTTGACCTCTGTCATTGCCAACAAAGGATATATTTCAAAGTATTGAGATGAACTTTTGTTATTGAGCAAATACTTATTTTCCACCATGATTTGCAAATAAATTCTTTCCAAATCAGACAATGTGATTTTCAGGATTTGTTTTCTCATTTTGTCTCTCATAGTTGAGTTCGACCTATGATGTCAATTACAGGCCTCTCTCATCTTTTTAAGTGGGAGAACTTGCACAGTTGGTGGCTGACTAAATACTTTTTTCCCCACTGTAAGTGACTGCAAGAAGAGATCTGGATGAAAACATTGTAGGATTGATACAGAATGTGTGTTTGAAAAATTATACAAACTATAAAACTTTTTTTATGCAAAAAACATTTGCTAAAACCAGAATACTCTGTATATGGTGCCAGTAATAAGCCAAAGGCAGGGGGTACTAGTTTTAGCTGCATTAAACACAAAAAGTGAATTGCCAATAAATAATTCATTGCTTCTGCCATCACATTTCCTTTTTAGATTCGTAATAGGATACATTACTTGATTTGTTTCTTTAAGAAAGATCATTAACTTCAGCACAGTTCTTTGCACGTGGGGTTTGTTTATTGGCTGAAGACTAAGAAATAGAGATGTAAATGAGTATGTTGCCTAAATGAGAATGATTGTGAAGATGCGAATTGTTATGAAAGGAACTAACTGTATCCATGCTAATGCATTATTGCTACATGAAGAACAAGGAAAACAAATCACAGAAATTTCCCACTTAATTATTGTGTTGGAAATGCACTGTAATATCATTGACCTATTTGGTCATGCCCCAGTTAATCATATCTGAACCTTTCCCAGTAGGGAATAGGCTTGCTCATTTCTTCCTTGCAAATTGATCAAGTAAAATTCAGTCACATATGCTGTTACACTGATCGCTGCGGCCCATCTCTGCAAACTCTCCAGCTGAGTGATCCATACGAGCGGGCAGACTGTATCAGGTTCTCTCTACAATAAATTGACATGCACACCTTATATAGTACATATTGTTTCTAGAGCCCTCCTTTGTCCTTTTTTTGTATAGATCCGTATTGTCATACTGGAATAGAGCTTATGTGCAGTAACAGTCTAATAAACCAGCAACTTTAGTCGCTTATTAAAGTCAAACATGTGTCTTTGTTTCATGTTGCTAATGATGTGGAACCATAAAGGCCCAAGTATATTTCGCCTGGACGATGTGGGAGCGAATGCTGAGAGCTCATTACTTGGCTCCCCATTGGAATCCTGCAGGCTTCTGCTCATTGAAGAGACTGTGGGGGCTTTGACAGAATTATTATACTGAATATTTTTAGACTCATTAACTATATCACCAAAGCAAAACATCTCTTTCTTAGATGCAAATGGCTGCAGCTTGTATGACTTTGCTTTAGTTATTGTAGGAAAAAAAAACATAGGGCTTGAAAATAACTTAAAGAAAGTCTGTCATGCTTGAGTGTTAGAGTGTGTAGCATCCACTCCTGCATCGAACGCAACTGTTTTCTTATTTTAGTTTGATGTGAAAAATATGCTATGTCACTAATGAAGCAGAAAAACAGTGGGGATGAAAGAAGTCATTGAAACAATGTTAAGAAAAAATAATATTACAGTAAGAAGGAGCAGACCAGTTGCTAACCTATAACTGTACTAATAGATTTCTACAGATTTTAGATGAACCCAGACAAAACAAAGCTTTAAAATGATGAGGAGGTTTTTGGTCACTAGTGTCTGAATCTATGATAGACAATAGTATGATAGAGGGAATCCATGTTCATTTATTGTAGAATAATAGGATTTTAGTCAACCCTCAGAGCACATACTTGTAGTGGGGTATCTAATAACAAACAGGCTCGGACTGGCCCACAGGGAAATAGGGGAAACCCCCGGTGGGCCCCTGGGCATGTTAGACCTGGAGTTGATTTTCAACTGCATATACATCCTCATAAGAGTCAAAAAAGCATAAAAAGAGAGGTAAAAAAAAGCAAGATGCAGAGTATAGGAGGCATGTACAGTCATTTAAAGATTTAAAGTAGCTGTAGGGTGGGCCCCTAGACTCCACTGGTGGGCCCAGAAACAGCTCAGTTGGTGGGCCCCTAGATTCAACTCCACCTGTGGGCCCTAGACACTCCAGTCCGACACTGATAACAAATGTATAGAACGTATTACCTACATATGCCCTAACAATCAAATTAAAAGGAGCCCAACTGTTGCTACCCTGTCAGAGATTGCAAGAACAGGAGTCCCCAGTCTCTGATCTTGGCTGTATATGCATAGTCACTTCCTATAAAGTCAATGTAAGAGATAAAAACAACTACACTTATTCAATGGAATGGTAATGTAACAAGCCTACCTGTAGGTGAAGGTGAATATGCTGGTGGTCTATGGAGTTAGCTAATGAATATGTTAAAGAGCAGAGTATAAAAAAAATCCCCTGATCATCTTCTTTTATTCCCCCTACATGGAGTAGTCTAGTCTTCACCGCTTGGGACTTGCAGATCACTAAACTCAGCTCAGTCTCCAAAAGCAACAGCTGATGTTCTAGTACTGAAGGATCAGGCAGCAGAGGTGGTCAACAGGCCAAAGGTCAGAACAGGCAGACTACAGTTAAATGGGGTTTCTCACTACAAAGATTAGCTTTTAACATTTAGGGACAGGTAACTGAAGACTTTTTCTAAATACATTGGTATTTTGATTTTACCTTGGTCAGGAGATAAGAGATTTTATCTGCTCTGAAAACACACAAGTTTCTCTGATTACCATCCTGCTCTCTCTTCCTGATTAAACAAAGTACAGGGAGTGACATCATCATTGTGGGAGCTCACTCCGGAGCAGACTCTTTATCTCTAACAAAATAATAATAATTACCTGCTAAGCAATTGTTCTCACTTCTTCAGGCATGGTAGATTTTTTTTAATCCTTTGTTTGTCTCCTGTATGTATGTCAATGTAACATGATCAGCTAGTGATATTGGACCTAAATGTGCTAATCACTGCTATAGACCTACCCACAGCCTGACCTGTCTGAGTCTGAAGCTGCCTCTAAGTCTGAAACAGTATGGAGAGAAAATCCCTTTAACTCACTATACAGGCAAGAGGTCATGGCAGGCAGCCGACAAGAAGATAGTCCCAAAGTAAGCTGAATTAGAACCAAATGATCAAAAACTAAAATTGCTATTGCAGTTCACTAAGACTATAGTTAAACACAACATTTGTCCTCCTTAGGCCTGGTTCACACGGCTTATTTCAGAACGTAGTTACACCGGATTTCCGATGTAAATACATTCTGAAATCAGTTGAAAATCAGTTGCAAATTTCGTGCCACTAAGTGTGGCACATATTTGTAATGATTTCCGACGGATTCACCATCTACATCATTGGGTGGTGAATCCGTCCGGAAATAATTTGTCGTGAATTGTTTTTCCGTCCGGATTGCCGTCGTCAATCCGCTGGTGGCAATCCGGAACGGAACTACGCGTCGGGTGAACGACGACCGTATTTTCTATTGAAATCATAGAAATAGCTGTGACTTATTTCGGAAAGGAATTTGCCGACGGATTGACGATCGTCAATCGTCGGCAAATACGCGGCGAAATAAGCCGTGTGAACGAGGCCTTAGAAGTACAGTCATTAGCTGGAATGGTGACAGTAGCAGTGCACACTGTTCCACTCAGAACAGGTCCGACATGGACGAACAAAGAAGTTGAATGCACATGCTCAGCGTCATATCCAGAGCTTCTTTTCAGAATAGACATGTAAGTACTGCCAGCATTGCTGCAGAGGTTAATGGGGTGGGTGGTTAGTGTGCGTTTGGTCAGTGCTCAGACCATATGCACACTGCATCAAATTGGTCTGCATGGATGTCATCATAGAAGGAAGCCTCTTCTAAAGAGGATGCACAGGAAAGCCCACAAACAGTTTGCTGGAGACAAGCAGACTAAGGACATGGATTACTGGAACCATGTCCTGTAGTCTAATGAGACCAAGATAAACTTATTTGGTTCAGATGGTGACAAGCATGTGTGGCAGTAACCAGGTGTGGAGTACAAAGACAAGTGTGTCTTGCCCACAGTGAAACATGGAGTGTCATGGTTCGGGGCTGCATGAGTGCTGCCGGCTGTAGAGAGCTACAGTTCATCGAGTGAACTATAAATGCCATCATGTACTCAGATAAACTGAAGCAAAGCATGATCCTCTCCCCTCAAGAACTGGTCCACAGGGCGGTATTACAACATAACGACCCCAAACACATATACAAGGCGTCCACTGTCTTGCTGAAAACAATTATGGTAAAGGTGCTGGACTGGTCAAGCATGTGTCCAGACCTTAACCCTGTTGAGCATCTATGGGGCAGCCTCAAACAGAACGTGGAGGAGTGCAACGTCTCATATCCCCCAGCTCTTTGATGTTGTCATGGTAGAATGGGAGAGGATTCCAGAAGCAATCTGTGAAGATCTAGTGAACTCCATGCCCAAGAGAATTAAGTCAGTGCTGGAAAATAATGATGGTCACACAAAATTTGGCACAATTTGTTCATTTTCACTTAGGGGTGTACTCACTTTTGTTGTCAACAGTTTAGACATTGATGTCTGTATTTTGAGTTCGTTTGAGGGCACACCAAAGGTTTACTGTTATACAAGCTGTACACTGACTACTTTACATTGTATCAAAGTGTAATATCTTCAGTGTTGTCCCATGAAAATATCTAACACAGTATTTACAGAAATGTGAGGAGTGTACTCACTTTTGTAAGATACTGTATATATATATACAGTGTGTATGCTTAGGATTTTCTTTATTGGGATTCCATTTTATGTATTTCCTATTATTCATTTAGCATCAATATGTTTGATAGCTGTCTCCAATTGGGCTCATAATCTAATGACCCTGAGACACATACTGTGACCAGTTACATGGCAAGTTTGTTAACCCATTAGTGTGTTTTGGTGTCTGGTAGGAAACTCACAAAAGGACTCACAGAAGGACTCGTAACCTCCATGCAGGGGGTGGTTGAATTTGAACCTGGGGCCCCAGTGCTGCAAGAGGATTGTGTTAACCACTGAGCCACCACAATTTCAGTTAGACCTCTGATACATGACTAGAGGAGCAATTCTGTAGGGTCTTTTAGTGCTTTTCATGGTTAAATAATCAGGCATTACTAACAATTTCCACAATGGGATTTGCCATGCTATTGCTATAACAGCTTGTTTTTGAAATACATGATAACATTAAAATAACATAGCAGAGCAAATGTGGTCCAGCAATTAAATGGAGGAAAAATAGACTATTTTATTGTAAATATCTTCAAGTACAGAGGGTAAAAAAGATTGCACTATAGCTAAAAGCTAACACGTTTCGGGATGAAAAACGTAGCCCTTGTTCACAGCTTAACATCAGAATACAAATATACAATAGATCATTGCGGTCGTAACATGAATATGTTGCAGGTTAGGACAGTTAGGGTATGTTCACACGGCGTGTTTTACTCAGTGTAACATACGCTTGTAGCTGCGTGTTTGGATCCATCTGTTGGACCCCAAACACGCAGCTAACAAATAGCAATATGATTTACATTGTTTTTAATACGAGATATGCATCGGCATTCACACGAGTGATCGCCGATGCACGTCTCATTGCATCTTTCGGATCCGTTCCAAGAATTGACATATCAATTCTTAATCCGAAAGACACAGCAGAAGCCCTATTTTAAACTATAGGGTGCGATCCTGCTGCATCCAACACGCATCCAAACACGCAGATACGTGTTGGATATGTGTTGTATCCATTTAGAATCCGATCGATGCAGCGTTTTGGGTAGCAATTTTCGGATCCAGCACGGATCCAAAAACGCTGTGTGAACATTCCCTTATTCTAAAACCCTGAAGAGATTTTGTCCCTTTTTTAAAAATATTTCTGGTCGGGGAAGGGTTGACATAGAAAACTTTACCCACCTCTGAAACCAACTTTGTTCCAGCACCCTCGCAGCTTCCGTAGCTCCCCTCCGATGACATCATGTTCGACATTCATTTATTGCTGATGCTGAATTACAGGTCTCAGCAGTCATGTGCTGTTCATACTAGGTTAGACTTCTGAGGCCAGTGATTGGCTGAAGTGCCATATGATGCCATCGGCAGGGAGCACCAGAGCAGTGGCGCTGTAAAGGAGTGCATTTCTTTCTTCTTTTTTTTTTTCATAAAGAATGGAAATGCCTTTTAAATCTTAAGGTCTATTTATTAGGCTCGCTTCATCCGTTGCGGCCACAATGCAGATGATGTGCTGCCGCGATATGACCAAAACTGCAAAGTCTTGCAATTTGGCGGGTTTTTTAAACTAAATACATTGATTTTAAATGGCCACATGGCATTACAGCTAAATAGCAGTCTTGTCTGCAATACCGCCTGGCCATTGACAATCAAACTGCTTTTAGTTGTTGTCAGTCTGAAAGGCAGTCCAAGTCGCAGGATTATTTCGGCCATAACACATAAACCCAATCTTGTCGGTTACTGCTGTCCATCATTAGCAGACATCATTACTGCAACCATTGCATCCATTTCCTGCACACTGCTCCCTGTTATTTATCCCCATTCTGCTTCCACTGACCTCCATAATTAGTGTGACATTTGTGTGCAGTGTCACATTGAATGGTTTCTCATCATGTAAACCAGGCTGCCATATGGATGGGGAGATGTAGGGAAAAACACTCATGTTTATTTATGTTTCTATTTAGAAATGAGAATGATTAGGAAGTAAATTGTTACACTTTATTTGGAAGAACAGGCTTTACATACAGTAAGTTAATGTAGCCGTTTTACTGCAAATTTGTTGATAATAATGCATAGTACTGAATAATTGGCTGTTTTGAAAATCTGAACATATAAATAACTTTCCGTGCAATTTCAGGAGTTTAGAATTAAATCTTGCATTGAAGTGCACTCCTGTGGTGGATAAAAGTCGTGATTTGGTTACCCACTGTGACAATACTGACAAAATTCAATTTTCAAGGAAAAAAATAACCTCTTGGGTCCACAATTGAGCTTGAATATTTTTTCCTTGTTTGCAGGCAGCATTTTTGCTGTTAGTTTTATTTGAACTTGTACAGACAAGGAAACTGTTCATTTACATTAGTTTTGAGTACATTATTATGTAAGGTTGTTTTAACATACCATAGATGGGATTCAACTTACCACCACTTGCTTTATATAGTTTAATCATCTAGTACAGGAGTGATAAGATTGGCCCTGCAGTAGCAATTTCTGTGATTTGTCAGTCAGTGCAGTATCGGGGTATTTTGCCAGGTATGGCACTTAAGGAATAGAGTGTTTTTTAGTGTTACATAACAATGCAGTTTTATTATGTGTCACGGGGGACTCTATAGACAGAAAGTGGGTCCTTTGGTTACTGCGAGGAGTTGGTGTGACCTATGCCGGGGAGCCGTTTGAATAGACACTTCACCAACTTGGCATAGAGGTGGTTGCGTCTGAGGTGGGAGAGTGCTAGTCGAACATGAGCCCGTTGGGATTCAAGATCTGGGGAGTAGATTACGATATCGTTCAGGTAAACCAGATCACAGTGGTAGAGAAGATCTCGGAAGATGTCGTTCATGAACTCTTGGAACACTGCTGGGGCGCTGAAAAGGCCAAAGGGCATGACCAGTTAATCGTAATGGACATCCTGGGTGTAAAAGGCGGTTTTCCATTCATCCCTGTCGCGTATTCGGATCAGATTATATGCGCCTGGAGGTCAAGCTTGGAGAAGACTGTGGCCCCCCCGATCCTATCGAAGAGTTCCAAAATTAACAGCAGCAGGTAACAATTCTTAATGGTGATTTGCCGCAAAGATCCGTCCTTCTTCTTGACAAAAAAAAAAAAAAAGAATCCAGCTCCCGCAGAAGATGGTGGCTTGCGGGTAAAGCCCTTTTCTAGATTTTCCTTGATATATGCCGTCATAGCTTCAGTTTCAGGCTGGGAGACAGGAGCCAGGCTGAAGTTCTATGGGGCAATCGTAGGGCTGATGAGGCGGAAGAAACTGTTTCTTGCAGAACACGTCTGCGAATTCCCGATAGTGAGCAAGAAGGCCAGGGGGAGCAGGAACAGCAGGTCCAAGAGTCAATGTACCTACTAAACGTGGAGGATGTGTTACCGAAATGCAGGAAGAGTGGCACCGGGTGACCCATCGAGTAACTTCACCCGTTCTCCAGTCGATGTTAGGACTATGATCTCACAACTAAGGGAGCCCCAGAAGAAGAGTGTTAGAGGAGCACAGTAGGACAAGGAAGGATATTTTCTCTTGATGTAGTACTCCTATACGCACAGTAAGGGGTTGTGTGCGGTACCGGATGGTACAGGAGAGAACCTCCCCATTCACGGATGAGACAGAGAGGGGTTTATCCAAGGGAACCACAGGCAGATGAGTAAAGTTGCCCGCCGATCCTGAATCCACAAAGGCAGCAACCTGAATATGGGAACCGGAAGGAAGGATCAGGCTGACCAACATGGTCAATGGTGGAGAGGAAAGTTCTGTGCCCAGGTTCGCCTCTCCCAGGAAGCCTAGGCTCTGGAGTTTCGCGGACAGATCGGGCAGTCCCTACGCAGGTGATCTTGGGCAGCACAATAGAGGCACAGACCTTGGTTACATCTGCGAGTCTTCTACTCCTCCGACAGGTTGGCTCTATCTACTTGCATGGGCTCTTTCTGATTATGAGCAGAGACAGGTTGAAGAGGTCGCTGAAAGACGGGTGCCAAGCGAGGACTCCTGCGGTGGCAATAGCCCTCCCGTTGAAGCCAAACCTCCTGTTGACGTTCCGAGAAGTGGATATCGACGCGGGTGGCCAAGGTGATGAGGTCATCCAGGCTGGTGGGCAGATCACGCCTGCTAGTTCATCCCTAATACAACTGGCCAACCCCTCCCAGAAGGTTGCGACCAGAGCCTCGTTGTTCCATGATAACTCAGAAGACAAGGTCTGGACCTGTACGGCGTACTGTCCGACCGAGGAGTCTGCCTGACGGAGTCGAAGAAGCGAGAAGGTTACAGAGGAGGCTCGTCCCGGCTCCTTAAACACCTTGTGGAAGGCGGCCAGAAAATTTGGCAGGTTAGCCGGCAGCGAATCTCCACATTCCCACAGGGGAGTAACCCAGGCTAATGCTTCGCCGGAGAACAGAAAAATGATGAAGGCCACTTTTGCCTGGTCAGTAGCAAACTTGTGGACCAGGACCTCGAAGTGGATTGTGCATTGGTTCAGGATACCTTGGCAGGCCTTGGGAGTAGCGAAGTGGCAGTGGCAGGTGCAGGGAGGAACTGCTTGACGCTGCAGGAACCGGAACTGAGACCGGTGCAGGAGCCTGGACAACTGGTGCTTCTGGGAGACGAGTTGCTTTCTAAAAGCATCACGAGCAACTGCTCTTGACAGGCACCCTGGTGCGTGATCTCGGCCACGAGGCTCTCAGTGTCTGTCAGTGGTTGATCAGCGGGATCCATGGCCCAGTTGTACTGTCACGGGGTACTCTATAGACGGAAGGTGGATCTTCTGGTCACTGCGAGGAGTTGGCGTGACCTACTCCGGGGAGCGGAGTCTAAGGGACCCCTTGTCTTCGCCGGAGCCCGCCGCAAAGCAGGACGGACTTTGTCGCAGGGAATCCCCCAGGTCGCTTCCTCCGATGCCGGACCAAGCAGTGACAGCCGAAGCAGGTGGAGTAGACTTAGAGCCGACCAGAGCATGGAACCGGAGCTGGGCAGAACTGGCCAGGCAGGAACAGTGCGTGGCAGATGAAGGTAAGCACAAAGGACATAGACAGGACCAGGAACGCAAAAGGAACGGTAAAGGTATTCGCTAGAGCACGCACAAGAACCTCCCTAGTGAACGGACACCAAAAACTGGGCACCAACGGCAGGAAGAGGAATCCCTCTAAAGCCCGTGTCCAAACGACATAGGTGGAAAGGGAATGCCTGCAGTACACTGACCATTTAAAACCAGGAGAGCTGCTCATGCGCGCCCCTAGTATCCGGCCGGACTAGTTCGGGGAAAAGCAGGAGAAAACACAGCAGCGCGCTGATCAAGGAGGAAGCAGGACGGGGTCGGGTAAGTATATGCGCAGCAAAGCATGCGCCAGGAGCAGCTGCGCCTGTGGCCCGAAGCCCAGACCGCGGCACGAGGTGTGCCTGGAGCTGTGTGGTGAGTGCAGCTGCGGTCTGGGCATCAGACCACAGCGCGCAGCATTACATTATGCTGTAGTATGTCCCTTTTTTTTTCTTTTTTTTTTTTTGCAGAAGTACATTCTGTGATATTATGCTACTCAAAAAGTTATTTAAAATTTATAATGCTAACTTCCTTCGGCAATAATGAAGAACCTCATTAAAGGTGCAGGTTGGGTAGCATTCAGAACCTTTAGACTCATTGAGCAAAGTTATTGTAGCAACAGCAAACAATTATGTACTTTAAAGTGGACCTGTCAGATGATTTCTGGTGTCCTATCTAACAGCAAAGTGTGATAGAGGGAAAGAAGATGAGCTCTGTGATCTATAGGTTTATATGATTTGAAGCAGGATTTCTGAGGGAAATGCAGAGTTAATCCTATCCAGGCTCCTTAATCAACAGTGAAAGTGCTGCCAACCCTGGCTTCATCGTGTTTGACGTTATCCTTATCAGGGGGTTTGTACAGAAAAAACAAAAAATCATGTATGTGGGCGGGGTCAACAGTTTCAGTTTTGTTTTTTTCTCTGCTTTTTACTTGGATCCTCCTCCAAATCCTATAACTCTATGTGTCACAGAGCACAGCTCTCAGGGTAGCATAAATTACCTGACATGTTTCCTTTAAATTCCAGTCTTCATTGCTGCCCCAGGAATCTGTACTCAAAATGCAAGGAAATTGACTTTTTAAAAGAATTTTCTTTTGGTCTTTTACTCAGTGAGGATGCAAACAATGTTTCTGAATGAGAAAAACTTGTAGATCCACCACCAAGTGAAAATAACACTCCAAATCTCTATTTTACATTAATCTTTAAATAGCATTAATTTTTTGGGCCATCCCCGGGCACGTTTGGGCTAAAAACCCAAAAGGGGGGCCCTGTATGAACGGGGCAAAAAGCAGAAGTGTGCTCTTTTTACCCGAGAAACAGGCAGCCCCCATTGCTTTATTTTTAACCCCGGGGTTTCTCCAAAATTTGGTGCATTACGAGCGCCCCACAGCACTTTTTAATGTGCCGAGTCGGGGGGGGAGCTGGAGTATGTGACTAAGACTACTAAGCAAACCAATTTTTTTCTTTAGTACGGGGAAATCCGGGGATTCTGCTGGAACAGGTAAAACCACTTTAAAAGTGGTTTATAGCTGAATTGTCGTTTTTTTTTGGGTGAATGTGCCGTTTATGACCCCTATAGACCGGTTCATAGATTTTAGGACATTCTACACTACTATTTTGTGCAATAAAAAATTTGGGGTTGTGGGGGCCAAAAAATATATATTCGCCAAAATGTGTTTTGGAATGGGGACCCAAACCTTACAGTATAGTTGTAAATATTGAATAAAATTTTGGAGTAAAATATTTTTTTAATTTCTGGATGTACAAATTTACCTTTCGTGGAAACTTTATCCAGAATCTGGCAGATTTTTCCCTTTCTTTTTGTTTTAAAACCCGTTTGGACTCTTTCAATTTAGGGGACCCGAAA